>LGRX02003719.1:0-60575 GCA_001247695.2 Cymbomonas tetramitiformis
GGTTCCACGCGGTTAGGAACTGGTGTCAGGGGCCCCTAAGGAAGTTTATCCCGGTCTGGATTCCGACCGATGACAATCAGGCTGACATTTTCACTAAAGCCCTTCCTACCACAAAACACGGGGTTCCCATTATCGACAAGTTCACTGCCCGCCTCTTGGATATTAAGGACCGGGGTGTTAAGCTGAAGGAGAGACTACGAGCAGCTGAAGCACATGAGCTACATGCTCAGCAACAACAACTACAACAACAACAACGACAGGACGAGATCGTCTTAGCATCACTGCAACGGCAGAACTTGATAGGGTGACCCGAGGCGAGGGAAGGTGGGCCTCTGCGAGCATGTCTATTTCTAAAGACCCGGAGGCACCAGTAGGACCAGTTCTTGCCAATGCAAATGCCTGTATCTATGCTTGCTCCGCGGTCTCCGAGTATATTGATATTGCTTGTTTTTCATTATCATGCCACTGCGGCCACCCACATCTACAGAATGTGGTGGTGTCACGGGGGACTAGATATCTAGTACCGCCCCCTGTATGACATTCCTCGATGCATGTGACAGATGACTGCATTATTCGGCTCGAGACCGCGAGTCACAACGATAGAGACCGCGAGCCACGTGTTATAGTACTCGAGCATTACCGTAGCCGTACTCGTACAGCTTTACACAGCGCACGTAGCATAAGCTACTTAGACTCTCTTACTCTTATATGTTATATCTTTTACAGACATATATCACCCGTTACAGCCTCATATTTTTGCTTACAACGATAGTATTAAAACACTGATATACAGAATATTCTACCCTGTATGTGTTTCAAACTATCTATTAGAAATCGTGGATCGTGATTTTCTCGCGGGATCAAAAAACCTGGACCGTGGTATCCTATACCCTGCTAGGCTACTACTATAGTTACTCATTCCCGCCCTTGGCTTCAGCTTGCTGATACGCTTGACATACTGCCAGTAAATCAGTTGCCTCCCGTCCGCTCATACCCGATACCGATACAGTGATACTGCGACGATTCGGCAGCGGCATTTGCCTACCGAGTGTCAGCCTGTCACACGACAGGTGACCATAAATGAGTTGTTATGTTATTCCCTTATTCGGTGTCACGCGACGGTATTCAGTAATAAGTAGAGCTCTATAGTCATAAGAGTTACTGTACAGTTAGAGTAAGAGTAATAAGTATAAGATCGATCCAGCTTGTCCTCATCCTCAGTTGCGAACTCTAACTGCGACGCATCAAGTTCCGAAGGGCCGAACCGAGCAACCATTCCTTCACCCGGATTGAAAACCTCAGGATGATCACGCTTCTCAGCCCCGCCCACGTTATCACAAGCTTGCTTGCCATGGCCACCAACACTTTCGCCCAGTCCGCGGAATCGGCCTTCATCCGTGGAGTCGCCCCGCACGAGTTCATAAAGCCCGTGGCAATCACACTTGCCAACTTCGGTGCGCCGGATTACGGTAAGCAAATGACAGGAGCGCTTCGGTATCACTCAGGCTATTCAGGCTGCTCCGCCAAGGACTACTCGGAAGACCCCTTTGAGAACGTTCCCGCAGGCCTCTCGAAGATACTAGTACTTCATCATGGAAGAGCGGCCAACTGCTCGGTCGTGGATATGGCCTTAAGGGCCCAAGAGGATGGACACGTCGACGCCTGCCTTATCGTTGACGATCTCACAAACATTGACGATCCACCGCGAACTTTATCTCACAGCGGTGACAAGCACGATTATCTTTCGAGCCTCAAGCTAACGATACCAGTGGGCTTGGCATCGTTCGTAGAAGGAGCTGTCCTTGCGTATTACGCTCGAGAGGAACATCCCGTTGTTGAAATCGACTTTCAAAGCTTGCGAAAAAAAACCTATAGTACAACTGTCGATGTGCAGTTTTGGTCGGGTTCCTTTGGATGCGACACAGCTCAGTGCCACGTGGCCGACCGCTACTTGACTCAGCTATCTGAAACTTTACTCTGGCTGGAGCATAACAATCGTATACTTTTCACCCCTCGTTATCTCATATATAACTGCCCAAGTGGATTCGACGAGAACGCCTGCAATGGGCGATGTCTGAGCGGCGGGAAATATTGCAGCCTTCACCCCGGCTACCCTGGATACACTGGCCGCAATGTCATGTTGATATCTCTGCATTCGCTCTGCGTCCACAGTGTATTGGACAGCGCTGGTATTTCGTGGGTGTGGCATTCCTGGTGGTACAACTTCAAGTATCAGTGTACCATGGAAAGTGGGAACTTCAACGTGAACTGCTCCGACCGCGTTGTTGCAGAACTGGGCTTTGACGTGGATGCGGTGCACGAATGTGTAGGAGATGAAGACGGCGATCATCCGTTGCTCGAGGAAAACAAGGAGGAGAGAGAGCGTCAAAACGTAGTATACACCCCAACTCTCGTCGCGGATGGCGTTCAATATCGAGGCTCCTTGAACTCGACCACTGCTTTTCAGTTTATCTGCAGCTCGTTTTCAGGAGACTATGGCAAGCCGGCAAAATGTGAACCAGAACGTACCTTTAGCCTTTGTGACATTGGACATGAAGGTTCTCAAGCGTGTGCTATGCACCCTTTCGGAGCAACAACTTGCGTCGAGAAGAAAAGTGGCTTTTATGATTGCGAGTGCCCTGCTGGCTCTGAAGGAGCCACTACTTTAATACACGGCGGGCACAAAGTTCTTACCAGCGAATGTCGAGAGGTCAATCATTGTGAAACTCACTGCCTGGGCGACGACATGTCCTGCACCAATCTTATCGAAGGCTATACGTGCAGCTGCCATAACGGTGGAAATTATTTGGAGACCGAGGACTACTGCAACACTCAAAAAGACTCTTCCTCAACATCTCTAGGAGCAGGCGCAATTATCGCAATCGTCTTCTCTGTAGTTATCCTTTTCGTCGTGATGGTTGCGCTGCTTGTCAAAGGGCTAACGTCCATGCCAGATTGGCTCATGGCGACGTTCAGTGCTCTTCGCGAGGAAAACCAACCAGAAGACTCTGTATCGTTTGCGGACGCTCCTCCTGATGTGGAAGGAGGCGCAGAAAACGTGTCCCCATCAGATGAGGAGCCCAGTAGCTTTGGTGATTCTGCGAATCCTCCACCTCCTTCTCAATGACCTTCGTTATATGTATATGTATATATTATTTTTCTGTCTCTGTGTGTGTACTTTTGGGATATACAACGTGTGTATTCATAATCAACCCTGTTTTACCACAGCGCGCAAACCGCGTGCGTACCAAAGACAGTAGAGGCATCTGATAGCAGACACAGACCGCCACTTAATACGCGACGCTTCTCCCGGCGCGAACGGGCATACAAGTCTGCATCGACATTTCGCGATAATGATGATACACAACATGTGAATTAACTGCGATTCCCAGATAATAATAAGATAGTAAAACATTGCCGTCGTCGGCGTTCGGTCATCGGCGATCATTGCGATTGCCACTTTGATGGTTAACGTAAGGTATGCGTAAAGTAGAAAGCATGTAAGGCAATTTGGCCAGGTTCTAAATTGTAAGTGCCACATGACCAGGGGTGCACGTGCATCACAGATTCCCGGCTTGCATGTTTCAAGAAATGGAGGCTTATACAATAGTACAGATTTTAACCTGAGATGGGAGCGTAATAGGTAATATATCACAGATTTTCGGCATGCTTGCGTGGACATCGATTGAAACACGCTTTATTATTGAAAGAAGATCAGAATTGCGGTTTCAACCCAAATTTGTTAGCATCGAATCGGACTGATCGAGCATGTTTAATCATGCCTCATCGGCAGCAATCGGCGACCAATATAGCAGATTATACCCGAAACTCCAACCCAAAGCTGCATATGCTATAGAATTGCCTCGATTGTCTTTTGAAGGGACTTCCCTAACTGGACTATGCCGTGATCCGCTTCAAATGCTGCATTCTGCCAAAGTGCCAACCAATCCAACATCACCATATCTGCCCGATCAAGGTGTGTGTTCCTAAAATAAACCCATTGTTTATACGAGACTTATATACCATAAACGATCGATATGAAATTTATCTGGGATCAGTCACTGCCGTATTTCCATTTCAGGGATGAAATCCTGCGAGGATATCTTGGATAGTGACCTGCACGTGATGATGGGCACTAATTCCAAATCCAACCTTTCTTCCTTTCGCCCGCGTGTCATAAGACTCAGTGACGGGTTGTATGGAGAAAATCAGGAAATGCAAGCATAACTGTCACAAGAGTCACTTTCAAAGTTGAATGTTTTGGACCTTGAACACCCCCAAAAAATCAAGTTCACAACATAATCGGACCCAGCAGCGAAACCGGTGCCACCTCAAGTCATGACAGGGAATGAAATCGGCTCTTTTCGGGCCAAGCTAAAGGTTACAGTGTTTCATGTTTCTGAGCAAGGAAACCCGAAAATAATTCGCGGAATCAAGATTTGTATCATTGCCGCGTACTAGATTTTCACTATGACATATGCCTTACTTTTCTTGCTAGAATTACCACTTGCATCCAGCGCCAGAGCACTTGGCCATGACATATTCCGAGTCTCCAGTAGCAGACATCGCAACATCAAAGCCTCCAGGAGCAGCACCGCCAGCAGCACCGAAAGCAATGCTAATGAAGGAAGTCTCGGGGCCATTGACCGTTGAGTCTGTGGATTCAACCGAAAAACAACAGGTCAGGTCAGCAGTCCAGTAAAAGCCCCCACCTTCCATTTCATAGCATCTTTCAACCCTTGAAGAAGTTGTTGGCATCCCATATGCACATAACTTTTGAGCACATAAAATACAGTTTGTGAAAAGCACTGGCTGCAAAAGCATCAGTATGTGTGGGCTAGGGACGGACATATTCCGATCAAGACTTTGCCAACAAGAGCTGGGGGGCCCTTCTGGACGATGAGATTGAGAGAGCCTTTTCCTGTGGTCTGTGTGGTTCCGCTCATCCTGCAGCCAAAAACCTCCATGCACCAGGCAAACAGCAATCAAAACATAACAAGCAAACAACAGCAAAAGGACTCAAAGGGACTCCCGGGCCTTCCTCACAGCAGCAGCAACAGACTGTGCACCAATTCAAGAGGAGTTTATATTTGGAGCGCAGAAACTCTCTGTACAACCAAGATGCAGGGAAAACTCTCTCCAATCGTAGATACCAAGCTAGAGGACAGAATTTTCCGGGCATATCGAGGAAAGAGTTTCTGACATACTCTTTCGAGTTTCTGATATACTCTTTCGATAGGACGGCAGGGATACAAGCTCACATCATGGAAAAAAAAACGAAGTAAGGCAGAAACATGGTGTAGGGCACTCACGCGAAGCCGGAGGGGCCCGTCCAAGAGAAGTTGGCAGGACCAAACTTAACATCGTATTCTCCCTGGCGAAAGCTCCCACGTAAGCAAACGAAATGAGGGGTTGGGAAAAGGGCACAGTTTCAGGTTTCGTTCAAGCTTCAAAAGTGCTTTCGCTAAGTCACAAGATGAAACAGGGACGTAATATGCAATGGTGACGGTGCTCGAGCAGAAGCCAGCCGGAGCACACCTTGGTGTATTTAGTATTGATCTGGATGCCGCGCCATGATCCCTTCACATCGGTTGGGGTGCTATTTGTGGGCTTGATGTGCTGGCAGCTTGCCTCGCACAGGTCCTTGGAGGTACCATGCCCAGGAGTGGACTTCTCACAAGTGAAGTTGACGGGGTTGCACACGTAAGTTTCCGCCTGAGGTTTACCACGAGATCAGCCGGTGTGTTCATATAATAAAGGACAGCCTATGCAAACTACACGTGGCTAAGACAGACTGGAGAACAAAGCGAGGGGGCCTCACACCTACACACTCTTAGTAAAGTCCGTTTTCCTGTTCCAATTTGACTCTCGTCTCATCCGTCGAGAGAGACTATGGTTGGTTGCAGGAGGTTTGTACCATACGTCAGTTTGCTCACCTATGCACCTTTGTTTCGCTACACGGCGCCCTTGGATTAGCCGAAAAAGAAGCCGTGATCTAGTGACGCACCGCAGGCTTGCACTGCAGCTCGCAGTTTTCCTTGGAGACGCCTTGGCCGGGAGCTGCTAGGTCACAAGTGTATGATGTCGTGTTGCACTCGTAACCTGTTTAGGCACCGACAGCGGATTTTGACACGGCAGGTCAACACGAGAACTAGAGCTCTCCCCAGTTCTCAGGTAAACGAGTGCCTGCACTGCGCTGCACTAACATGCTTCTTCAACCACGCAATACAAAAAAGGTCCCAGGAGTATCACGCAGCATCGGTTCGCAGAACTTGGAGGAAACGTCAGCGATTTATTGGCATGCGCACGCTCGCTCCTCACGGTGTGTACTAGTTTTCCTCTTACGGTATGTCCTTACCCTGAATGCACTCCTCGGTGGAATAAATGCCGTTGCAAGTGAAGTGGGTGGAGCCGTTCTTGTCGAAGCCCGCACAGCGAGGTCCTGCAACCGCGTGCAACATCCGTTAACTTAGGCTAGAAACTCCAGTGCTCGATAACGGTGACTATTGCGCTTTCAATTCGAAGGTTGCTCTTGCAGGAGGCAAACGTTACAGGGCAAACGTTACAGGGCAATAATGCCGGAAAACTCGATGGTGGCATTTGACTGGAAATTTCTTCGTACCGGTGGAACCGTCGTGGAACACCACAGGAGTACTGCACCAGCCACACAGGTCCTCCTGTTGCAGCACTCAGAGAAAACTGCCTTCAGCAGCCCAATATCTTCGCAAGGTGAGAAATGCAACGCTAGCACGCCAGCCCAGGCAATGGGCGCACAGTCACCCAGGAACCCTTTAACTGGAGCACGTGTGGTTCACGAGGAGACAGGCGAGCAGCACCTTGACGCAGGATTCGCAGTCGAGCTTGGCGCCGCAGTGGTCGACTTCGGTCTTCAAGTCGGCGGCCTCGTTGATCAGCATGCGCGCCTTGAGCGAGGAAATATCCACCTCGCTGACAGAAGACAGACGCTTATTGACCTGAAGTCAGCGGGCAACGAATCGTCAGGACCTTGACATTGCAAAAGTTCGGTTGAGCACAGTCAACCGAACTTAACATTGGTGAGCACGCAGACATGATGCCTGATATGAGTATGCCAGCTGGAGTTCACTCGACTGCGGCTGCCAAGCCAGATTGTACAGGTCACCATATTGATGTTTCACAGGACTGCACCACATCAGAAGAAGTAGCGAAAGGCGAACAAGTGGCCTCGCGGGAGCCAGCGCCCAGTGCCGACTGACAGACAAGTTGGAGGTCCACACCGAGCGACAGAGGCAAGTGCCCAACCCTCCAGGGAGGATGTTGGAAGGGTGGAAGGCCTCCTCTGCAGCAAGCTGAGAAGCCGGCAAAACGGTATTCCACGTTAAGGAGGGACAACACAGGGGGCGGCTGTGGCCAACCAATCTAAGTCCATTGACCAACGTAAAGGCAGTCGAGGATGCGATGCAGAAGCACCTACCATATCCTTGAAGAAGTTGAACTTATCCTCAAAGAGAGTGGCACTGAAGCTGCACTTCTTGCCAGTCTTGCACTTAAAGAAGACGTACTCATCGGTTGCCATGGCGCTGGCGTAGTCAGCTGGGGCGATGGCTCCGACAGCACCCACAGCAAGAGTCATATCAACGGTCTCCTCGCTCTTCTGCAAGTTGTAAATGGCCTTCTGCACGCCGTTGGATCCGGTGAAAATCAAGTCGCCGCCCAAAGTAGAGGTAGTTCCGCTCTCGCTGCCGACCGAACAAAAAGGGGGACGTTAATCTTTCTTGCATACAGTCGCCGCAACGAACGAATAGACACAAAATAAAAAATATAAGTTTGCGCGCCGCCCATAGCCCAACCTCCTCGGAAAAGGGGCAAAGAGAGCGTAGCGAAGCGTAAGTATCTGGACACAATCTTGCCTATAAAGTCCCGAGAACGTTGAATACTGCTTGCGCATAAAACCGAGTGGAACCACGGCACGCTTGAGCAGAATAGGCCTCTACTTGCACAGACAACCCCGCTCGAGCAGAATAGGCCTTTACTTGCAAAGACAACAACGATTCTTGGCTGCGAGGCGCATTTTGTTGTCAAGGGCATCAAGAACATTGTTTTGTTCTTCGCTGTCAACTTAGTTCAACCTCGCGATATCTTACCTCTTGCCAGCAGGGGTGGTAAAAGTATATTTTCCAGCATCCAGCTCCAGCTTGAACTCGCCAGCTGTGTAACCTTGGCTGATTTGAAGACCTCGCCACGTTCCTTCTAGCTCAGGGGGAATGGGCGTGGGCTGCTTGCAAATAGCATCGCAGTTCTTCTTGGGCAAACCGTACTTGCTTTCGTCACAGGTGGCCGTGGTGGAATTACACTGCACCAAAACTCCAAGCGCTTCAAAAAAAAAAACTCTCTTTACAAGCAAGAAAGTCGTGATGCCCCCCAAATACTACGCTAAGAATTGGAGTCGCACGCTTCCCGCTCACGCGACGCTCAGAAAGGAAACATGTACGGTGTAAACGAGTGATTGATGACAAAGGCTAACATGTTACAAAAGTGGCAACAGGTACAAGGTACAATCGTGAAGGCTAAAAGGGATGCCAGAGTCGAAAATTTCAAGGAAACGAGGTCCAACCGCCAAGCACAAGCGAAGCAAAGGACTACAAAGGAACTGCACACGCACCATGTACTTCTTCACGCCACAGGTACTATGGCATACATCCAGCGATGCAGCACCGGAGGTACCGGTTGGCACCTACATCGTTCACAAGACAGAGTTAAGGAAGAGAATGCAACGAGGAAGTATCGAATGACGAGTGAGGGTGGAAAACGGTGGCTGTACCTAAACGCGTTTGCGAATACTCAGATACACCAACAGCGATTCACGAGCGTAACTCGATGCACTGGTCACTGCTCGCACACTTGCGCAGCTTCAAAAGGAGGCGATGCGTCGAAGCTGGTTTCACGCCTCGCAGAAAAGTAAGGCTCGGAATGGGCGGATGTACCTCGACGCAAGTGTCATTGCTCGCACACTTGTACAGCTTGGTCTTGGAAGGAGGCCCTGGGTGAGGCTTAATGCAGCTCTTCGCGCAGTCTTCCTTGGAAACCCCGTACTTTGAAATTACGCAAGTCATGTTCTTCTGGTCACAGGCGTATTTGTGCACGTCCTCTGGACATTTATCAGTAGTATACGTGCCAACGCACTTGAACGGATTTTCTTTGCCGGGGGTAAACCCGGCACATTGAGCTCCCTCTGAACCGTTGTGGTAGACGACCGGAACAGAACAGAAGCCGCAGTTGGTTTCAGCAAGGCACTCCTTGCAAGTTTTGAAGGGACTGCAGTGATCGCCTACAACTGCACGTGCACGTTACCAAAAACGAGTCAGGGTGCAAGAAACTTAACAAATTGATGATATTCTCTGTCTTGTTGTCTGGATAGCGAAACGTAACAACAAGCGAAAGCCGGCAGGGCTGAAGTTGGCAGGCATAGGCGCCGGCATCAAGACCAGGCTCAGAGATAACTCACCTTGAGCCTGCGCACACGTTGCAGAAGCAAGCACAATGCAGACGCCTATAGTAGATAAAATGCGCATCTTGCGGCTTTAATTTTGTCAAAGTCCTTTCTAAATCGCAGCGACGAAATCGTTCCGCTGAGATATACTTGTAGTTGCCGTTATCGGTTATGGCGAACGAAAGAGGGGGTTTCGAGTTTGTTAAAAGATCAAAGATCTACCAGTTGAAGTACGTGACACAGAGACAGTAGTACTGCTACCGCTACAGTACCGGCGGGGTGTCACGGTACCGCTACCGCTACCGCTACCGCTACCGCTACCGATACCGATACCGATACCGTATCGCATCGTTCTGTCGTGACACGACATGACATGACACATGTATCGCTATCGCTATTGCTATCGTGACACTTCTATTCTACTTGTTTTTCTTCTTTATTTTATATTATTTTATACTTTTGGGGGGACAATCTGAGACGAATCTAGTTCTAGAATCTTTCAGACTTCAGCGTTCGCAGTTCCGCAGTTCCCCGATCTGGATTGGGACACTACACTTGTAGTATTGTCGATCTCGAGATCTCCACTAAGCCATATCCACGTGGTCTTTTGCTGTCATGTCATCACGAATTCACGATCCTCGGCCGAGCCAATAGCAATAGTGCAACATAGTCCCAATATTGAATATACCTCGAATATACCTCGAGGTAACATAAACGATTCTCGAGAAGTCAAGATCTCGCTTTGGTTTGCGTTTCCGTTTGGCTTTCTCACTGTATTTGGTGTATAAACTAAGGGGATGCCATTTGCCACGCCCAGTATGTAACGCGGCGGCTACAAGACGCACGCGCCCACAGCCGTTCGTGTCACCTCTCATTCAGATGCACCGCTAGATCCCTCTCGAATGCCATTTTCCTCGGTTCTCAGCGTTTTCAGTGTTTTCAGAAGGGAAGGGAAACGCGCTGGAATTCACACGTCGTTTCCGTCTCAATCCCGAAAAAAATCTGAACCAGTGTCACGGTCATATCGTCTCGCATCGCATCGCATCGCCTCGCGTGTCATCGTGATTTAATTTACAGGATAATCAATTTATACAGATAATCAATTTATCTTCCGTCGATATCGCGGATACGATTACCGTTGGCGCTGGCGTTGACCGCTACAGTAGCGCTAAAGCATAAAGCGCTCGCTGCCGACATTCGTTGCTCATAATTTTCTCAACGTTTTCATGGGAACACTGACTTTCACCCCCCATAAGGGGGGAGGTCTGTGGTGCCCAATGTCACCCCTCGCCTACTCGGATGTTGCTGGAAACAGCTGAACAGGCAGTGGGGACCCGCTGCCGACGGTGAAACAACGGATCACTAAACTCGGATATACAAACGATATATACCCGAGATGAGTGACACAGGCTGACCACCGAAGATGACATACAGGAATGACACCAGACTGTACGAACTAGTCGTAGTGTCAATTCCAACAGATGTCACTTGCGGCGCCTGCTGTTTGCTCCGCTCGTGTGCCACGGTCCGTCCGCCAGCTTAAACTCAATTATCTTTCAGTTTAACCCGACTTTAGCCGAACCGAAACCCTACCTCACTGCCTTTACATTTTCCAATGCAAGCATATATATTCTATATTATCTGCTTTCACATCAGGTTTGGACCCACCTACGTTCAAAGGTGTTGTTTCTTACGTTCTCCGTCCGCTTCGCGCCCTGCGATTCTATCCTTTTTTCTATCCTTTCTATATTTTTTTAGTACCGTCATTTAACTAGTACCGACACTTCTTAGTACCGACATTTTACTGCCGACAATCGACCTCCTTGCCTTCGCAAAGGTCACCCTTAGTCCCGACATTTCTTAGTACCGACATTTCTTTTAGTACCGACATTTAGCGCACTTTCTCGTGCGTTACCATTCAACTACACCGACAATTCCGTTGTGTTCTTCAACCTCTGGACGACAGCACCTAAACTGCAGCAAAATTGGCTTACCTTACGCCTATTTTGACTTCACCGACGTTTTCCCCGCGAAATTCTACTACAATTTGACCTTTTCATCGTCTGTTTTGGTTGATTTTACGAGATTTTACGTTTTTCAACGCAAACCCAAACTTTGACCTTACATATTTTACAGCCGCGGCTGAATGGCTTCTTTGCGCCAGCATGCGCGCATGTGCGCGCTGAGATCAGCACTTCACCTACTTCTTGGAATGTATAGGGAGCTGTGGTGAGTCCTGACGGAGACCCCTAGGCCAACACTGGACTGCTGACTGATCTGTAGGCTCGTGCTGTGACACACGCTGTGTCACAGGTAGGCTAGACTCCGTTACCGTTGCGAGACCGTTCGGGGTATATCTAGCTTAGGGTTTATATTATTAAGAGAGTTTATCCAGACACAGTTCGAGACCCTCTGATATCTAGTGAACTAGGATATTCCGGTAGGTCGTGGCCCCATCCACGCTATATTCCACATTGCTTTTGGCCATGATTGGCTAAAACAGCCGCTTTGGTAGGTGGTGCGCACCGGCGCGTTTGGGTGCGCGTGGGAAATTTGGGATGAGCAGCTTTTGAGTATTTGATCGGCGGCTATGGGGGTTCGACCTGGATCGGACTTTGTCGACGCAATGTCCTTGTACGGTTTTCTCTTTGCCTTGATCCAGCAATCTACCGTTTCTTGGGCTGGTGACTGCAGCACCTTCGACCTCGACTTCGTCTTCCAGTGCCCCTCGCTGCCATGGTTTTACCGCTCTTCGCATGGCTGTGTACTCGCATTCTCCCCACGCCGCTACCCTTACGCGCCCCAGCGTACCACCTCCCATCAGGCTCTCTACGTGATGGTTTCTACGAGATCCAAAAGGTCCCTTATGAGGGACTCCGACATCGATGCCTCTCTGAGGCTGACCGACGCGGTGCGCAACACGCCGACGGTCAAAACCCCGACTTTTGCGTATCCCGCACCTACTTCCAACGAGGACGCCGACGTTGCCACCAGGAAGTATTTGCAGGAGCAGTCCAAGCTCGTTGACGAGATCTACAAGCAGCGGCTGCATCGGTCTTGGGCCAAGGGTATCCGCGAGGATATCCTTGGGGACAAGAAGCATTATTTCAGCGGCACGGCTGACGGGAACCTCCTCTCCGACATGGTGGTGCAGCTTCGTACGGAGTTCGCGTCCGCTGGACTGGAGCTGGCCTCGTTCGATCTGCTGGACGAGCCTATGGCTCTGGTGGTGAGCAAAGTCAACGGCTTGCTCTACGACGTGCTCCAGCTGGTCATCGAGAAACACAACAACGCCCACGTCTAGCTTACGGGGACGGACGCGTCTGCTGACCGAGATGGACGGCGTGCTCTGGTGGACATCATCAAGCGCTGCGTTCCGGTGGCGTTGCGGGAGTCTTTCCAGCAAGAGCATGCGACTGTCAGCTATCCCGCCAACGTTGACCCGCAACCCGTTCTGGCTCGGGAGCAGCGTTTGGTGCGGGACAACAAGGCAGCTGACTGGACGCCCACCGAAGCCACCAGGAAGCTCAGCTTGTACACCCGGCTTGACCCAGTGTTCTACGCCGCGGTTAAGGTGCGCTATCCCATGGTGGCCGATCTTGCGACGGTTTCCCTCAGTGCCCTTCGCTCTCTGCGTGGTGGTTGAGATTTACCAGGCATGGGTGGCGACGGAGGCCGGGAAGGCTGCCCTGGCCAGTCCCTCTTCTGGTGGCGCGTCGGCTTTGCTCTCCAGCGACGAACACCAGGTGCTCCTCGGCAAGATCCAGGAGTTGACTGAGCTGGTGCAGCGGCAGTGCGGGGCGGCTCAGCCGGTGGTGCAGCGGCAGCGGGATCCGCCGCAGCGGCAGCACGGGCAGCGGGATCCGCCGCAGCGGCAGCACGGGCAGCGGCCGCCGCAGGGACGCCAACCGCAGCGGCAGGGGCAGCCCCAGCGGGGCTTTCGCATGGGTGTGAACAACCCGCCCGCCGTGGGCTTCGATCGCAACGAGCAGCGGGCGAAACCGCTCTGTATTCGCTGCAAGAAATCCGGCAGGGAACATATCAACCCCCTATGGCCGGTCTGTGGCCGTACGATGAGGGTTGTGGCCGAGGTTTGGCCGAGTGTGCTTTTGCTTGTTGGCCGAGACGAATCATGTAAAATTTTGAAAATTAACCCGAAAATTTGCGGTTTTTATGATCTTCTCATACTTAAAATTAAAATTTTGCGCCTGCGGCGGGCAATTTTATATTTTGGCCGGGGTGGCCGAAACTTGGCCGATGGAATTTTTGAGTGTTGGCCGTACGACATAAAAGTTTGATATGTTCCCTGAAAATCCGGTAAGGAGCTTTATCACTTCTACCGCGACTGCCCTCTTGGCGGTCGCCAACATTCCCCTGGCACGGCCGCAGCTTTCTGCATTCCCATCGACGACGAGGATGCGGAGGGCGTGCACGCCCTCGCCATGTGTGCCGTGTTCCAGGAGGCAGCGGATGAGGGGGCGGACGCCTTTGCCCGTGCGGCGACGGTGTACGGCCCGCCAGCGGTGCTTTGCGGGGGCGTTGTAGGGGGCATTGACGTGTCCGCCTACGGCTTCTCCGTGGACGCGGTGCCACCAGTGACGGGGACGCCCGGTGAGGACATCCTCCAACGGCTGGACGACCTCGCGGCGGAGGTCAACGCGGCCGTTGAGCCTAAGGTACATTACACTCACGCCTCCTTCCTGCCGTCTAGGGGCGTTGACACGCAGGCTTCGGCTCTGGTGTGTGACCCTGCCGAGGCAGGTGACACACCGGAGAAGCAGGTTCCGGCAGGTGGTGCGGCGGCATCGGCATCCGCCGTGCCGGCCCCTGCTATGCCCGTCCTGGAGGACGAGGAGGAGCTCCTGAAGCTCTACGGCTACGGCGAGCCCGTGTCCCTTCAATCGGCACGGGTGACCACTACGGCGAACACGGACGGTGAGTTCAAGGGCATTGTGGAGAATGTCAACCACGCCGCGGTTGTGCCGGTCGACCTGACTGGCTACGACACGGATGACCTCCCCGATGGTAGCTTCAGGCTGAGACCGCAGGCTGTCTTGGCGGATCACGCGCGCCAGCCGCGGGCTCCTGCCATTTCGGCGAATCATGCGTCGGAGCCCGCAGCCCACGCACCTCCCTCTGGTGGTGCCCTTGGGGATTGGCGTGACGGTGCTCACCGCACCTCTGGTTGCGGCAAGCCACCATGGGGCTTCCCCGCTCAGCCGGGTATGGGATGTGGGGGATGCCCTTCCTTCTTTCCTTCATTCTCTTGATTTCAGTCATGGGAGTGGGAGCTGCCACCTTCACGGTGGCCAACGAAACCGACCTTCTGCAGGTGTCGGATGAGGAGGCACCGCTTGTTACGGTGCCGTGTGCTATTCCACCTCGTCTCCACCGGCGGGAACAGGGGCGGCAGGGCCTATATATGGCTCCGGTGCCGTGGCATCCCGGGCCGCCGCCGCCTGCCGTGTTATTATTTTTGAGGACGGTCTTCCGCTGTCGCCGGCATCGTCTTCAGATGACGAGGCCCCACCGTCGAGCAGCACTTGGCAGCACCCCGGTGCGGTGCAGCCTCCCGTGATCGACGAATCAGCAACACCGACTCCGTCAAATTCTCTGGCGAATGATTTTTCAGTGATCGACACCTTACACTTTGGCCGCCCCGTATTGCTCCGCCGTGCTACTGCGGGCTACTACGGTGAACGATGTGGTGAAGGTGCTCCTCTGAACTTTGACCCCGAGTAGATCTCCTTCTGGCTCTGGCAGTGCACCACTTTCTGGTGGTGTACTGAGATGTACTTTGACCTGGTTTGATTTACTTTGACACCTTTACATTCTTCAATCTGACTTGCTGGTGCAGACTTTTTCAGTAGTTTAGCAGGACACTCAATTGCTTGTATGCTTTTGCTCTTGTACTAGCTAGAGGGTTCCAATTTGTGTATCAGAATGGCACAGTTGGATTAGCAGTTAGGACCTGTCACCCTAGCTTCTGCCCTAGCAACTTACACTTCTGACTCTCCTAGCCAGTCACCACCCACAGTGCTGGGGTGGTGTGCTGGAATCTGTATAGGGAGCCCTGACTGGGAGTCCCTATGACAGACCCCTAGGCCAACACTGGACTGCTGACTGATCTGTAGGCTCGTGTTGTGACACACGCTGTGTCACAGGTAGGCTAGACTCCGTTACCGTTGCGAGACCGTTCAAGGTATATCTAGCTTAGGGTTTATATTATTAAGAGAGTTTATCGAGACACATTTCGAGACCCTCTGATATCTAGTGAACTAGGATATTCCGGTACCTACTTTGACTTCGACATTTTACCACTGGTTACGACCTGGTGGTGCCTGCTGGTACTTATGCACCACGCGCCAAACTTCGCTCCAACATTTTCTACATCGACAACGACACCACTGTGGACTTTGCGTCTGACATCGACTTCGCCTCTCCGCATTCTCCACTTCCGCCCCACCCGTCCCTTGGCCGCCATGTAGTGGTGTGTGGTGGTGTTATCACCACCGCCCACTCTCGCTCCAATTCCCCAATCTTCGCCCTTGCTGAGTGCGACGCGTCCGTTGCGCACGCTGACCGCATTCTTCGCCTCTCACCGCCTCGCCATCTCTGCGCCGACGAGTTTCTTTCGGTGGTGCCGGACCACTTGCCGTTGTGGCCTCGCACAGGCGTTGGTTGATTGCTTGATGTTGCAGAGACTGCGGGCCCCAAGCCCTAGATTGAAAACCTTAATTGGCACGTCACGAGTTCACTAGTAGCTAGCAGACATTACATTTCTTCTAACCGCCTGTCCGGGAGTACCGACTAGCCCTGCAGTGCACCTCCCACCTTCGGGGCGAGGTGGTGTCATGGGAACACTGACTTTCACCCCCCATAAGGGGGGAGGTCTGGGGTGCCCTGTGTCACCCCTCGCCTACTCGGATGTCACTTGCAGTGCCTGCTGTTTGCTCCGCTCGTGTGTCACGGTCCGTCCGCCAGCTTAAACTCAATTATAATCTTTCAGTTTAATCCGACTTTAGCCGAACCGAAACCCTACCTCACTGCCTTTACATTTTCCAGTGCAAGCATATATATTCTATATTATCTGCTTTCACATCACGTTTCTCCGCCTTGGACGGAACGATACTGTGACTGACTTATTGTTGTGTTATGTGCAAGGATTGCGGAAGTGTTACCATAATGTATACATCTGTAATATATTTCACTCGCACCCATGAAATTGAAATTGATATTTTTTCATGGTGTTCTGTGAATGAAGATATGTGCATGGCCATCATTTGGGGTTTTACTGATTGAAACCCATGATAAACATACCAAACCCTAATACTTATATGTAGATTTATCAATAGTGACTTGCAGTCAGTTAAGTGATAACTTGTCAGTTGATTTATTACTTACTCAGGACTGTCAATTCCTTAGATAACCTTAGCTAATAGCTTCAGGCGAGATCACTCCTCGGTTCGGTCGCCTGTCCTTGGCTGTTGATCACGTAGCCTACCCACGAATGGGTCTGCTGGAGGTCTTCTTTATCTCTTCGGATCCATGACAATACGTTGGATGGTAGTGCCATCCAGATACTACGTAACTTGAGCAAATGCTCATAGTAATCAGGTAATTATCATTTACTTAGGCATATGGCGGTGCACTGGAAGAGTATCAAAATGATATCTCCAGTTTCTAAGTAAATCAGAACAATGCTTGAACAATTAGAGCAGTGTCTGTTTAAATACCTATATCAGCTACATCACTGTCAAGATGAGTTCTGATCTGTGGGATTTATTGAAATATGCTTTGAAGTGACCAGGGTCTGAATCAACTGTCAGAATGCATAGAAGATAATGGTGTTGCTCCAGCGATAGAGTGAAAGGGGCATGGGCAGTGTTCAACAGTGACCAGCACTTTTGTGAACATTGTATACTGCCTTCGGGTCTGGAGATATTCTCCATCCAGCCCTTCAGCATGTGGATTGATCCTGTTCCCTTATCTATCGCCATCACTGACATCCAACACGCACATGTGTTTGTTGGATGGTATCTATGCATCATACATGTGATGTTGATTTATACTTGATCATATACACTTAGTGACTCAGTGCAATGTCAGCATACATAGTAATGTCAGTGACTTATGAATTGTGCAGGTACTTACTGATTTAGTACACTTAAGCAAATTTATAGTGATTAATCATACAAGTTAGTCTGTATACCACTGGACAGCATATAGCAAGTATGATGCATATCAATATAGTTAGTATATTGTTGTAATCCTGCACTTCTCATCATGATGGATGATGAGTTGAATGGTATATTTTCACAAGTGGCTCCGGTGGGTATTCCATCGTGATCAACAGGAGAACAATTATCCCATCCCAAATCCTCCGTCAGGGATAACTGAGCTAATTCCTGTCTTAATGACCAAGACTGGCACCTTATACCATTTGGATTTCAATATAGCCTATACTTTCAAGATCTAGCATGTAAATGTGATATGCATGTTGCATTGTGATATAAGTGTATTGCTGGATAAACCCCCGGTTCCATGGGGTACAAGCCCATGGTCGGTTAGGCGCGGACAGATCGCCATCGAATCGATCAACATAACTACACGATGGTTTACAGATAAGCCCTTACTTTTTAATCCTCTGCAAATACATCTATGTTGCACTGTTGGTATATGCATGTGCATGCCAACCGTTATCGTGATCAGGCTGGTATGCATATGTGCATGTATGCTAGATTTATATGATCGGGTTAATTATTATCACAGTGTAATTGGGTGAACAAGTTACAGTATATGTAGCAAGTTGCAGTATGTGATAGTGAGTTGCTAGCAGTATGTGATAGTGATAAGTAGGATAAGTTTGATAAGTGGGATAATGACAAAAGTTATCACACTACCCTACGTTTCTAGACGCGTGCAATACATCGTATTGAACACATATTGCAGGCATATTGTTCAACATAGTATTGCAGTGAGCCCTCATGTATTGGAGACATATTGAAGTTTTGATGCAGAGAGTTATTTCAATATGCCTTCAACATATGTGTAGTATAGGGTTGGAGACATGCACCATGCATGTCGCAGACAATATGAAGGCATGTTGCAGGCATGTTGCCCACAATCATATTGTATACATATTGTAAGTCAACATTCAATATGTTGGATACATACTGCGGACCTATTGCATACGTATTGAACATACAAATTCAATATGGTGTATATATATTGCGGACCTATTGCATATGTATTGAAACGGAAAATTCAGTATGTCGGATACATATTGCGGACCTATTGCATACGTATTGAACATACAAATTCAATATGCCCTACAAAATAGGGATTATTCCAAAGGCTTGGACGGCACCATTCCGGGCGCCCGGAACCGTCCTGAAAATATTTGGTAAAATTCCAAGCCTTTGGAAACCGCCAGGAATTGCAAGGTGAAGCTTTGGGTTTTTCCCTAGGAGTCCTATGGGGTTCCAAGCCGATGGTCCTACGGGGTTCCAAGGGGCTGGACCGAAATTTGTTAGTCCAATGGGTCCTGGTCGATTCCAAGCCGTTGGACCTATGTCCTCGGATTACGTATGACCGAAGTCGTCGGTCCAAGGCGGTTCCAACGGTTTGGAATTCATTTTGGACAATTCCAAGCCTTTGGAACTTTCCAGTCTGAGGTCGGCAGTCTGAAATCGGAGGTTCAACGGCTTGGAACCCCATTGGACCGGTCTCCGCGCAGCACGGGCGTGGTTTCAAAAGATTCCAAGCCTTTGGAACTTGCTAGTACGAGTAATGAAGCTCGAACCCGGAGGCTCAACGGCTTGGAACCCCATTGGACCGGTCTCAGCGCAGCACGTGCGAGGGTTTCAAAAGATTCCAAGCCCTTGGACCTTGTTAGTACGTATGTTGGATATATATTGCGGACCTATTGAATATGTATTGAAACGGAAAATTCAATATGTTGGATACATACTGCGGACCTATTGCATACGTATTGATTATACAAATTCAACATGTTGTATATATATTGTGGACATATTGCATATGTATTGAAATAAAAGTTGCCTATGTTGGATATATACTATAGACCTATAGCATACATATTGTACATTTGTAACATGCAGTGTGTTCACTATGTATCCACTATGCGTATGCTATACGAGATAAACAAAATAAGAATAGTAGGGAACACTCGAGCATCTTTACTACGATTAACATGTATCTAGCTAGGCACAAAGGAATGCGAATGGGACTATCAAATTTTATCATACCAATACACAAAATAATGTTCTACTCGTGCACTTTCTATTTACAAGATGCCAACCTAAAATCAATGTATTCATCTAGAACGCTTGACGGGATGCTTGAAGTTGACGTTGTACTCGAGGCGGTCGATTTTCTCCATCTTGCTTTGCTCCGAAACAACCGATCTAAAATGGAAAGTAAAGAGCCAACACTTAGTAAAAAAGCGGAAATGCACAAAATAACATTCTATTGAAAACATAAAGGACTGATCAACCTAGCATGTTTGAAGGGATGCTTGAAGTTGACGTTGTACTCGAGGCGGTCGATTTCCTCCATTTCGCCCTCCTCGAAAACAGCCAATCTGAAAAGGAAAGTAAAGAGCCAACACTTAGTAAAAAGCGGAAAAGCACAAAATAAACCTTTATTGAAAACATAATTAACAATCGAGCAACCTCAAATAAATGCGAATATGAACGCGAGATGAAAACCTAATATGACTTCGCCACGCGAACGTTTTCAGCGGATCTGAAAAACGAACGAAACCAACCAACTAACGTTTAGTAAAGAAGAAAGAAATTAGCAGTCGTCAACGAAAGAAGCAAATGAAAGTAACAGGGGGATGTGGAGTGAGTTGGATTTGAACCAACTATTTCGAATGCAAAGGACTCGCGGGAATTTCCCGTTCACTCCTAATCAAAGTTTCACGCATGCCAAGTATGAGCGCGCGAAGCACACACAAAATAATACACACGCATAACCAAAACATGCACTGCAAACCAGTGTCATATTGCAACCTGTAAGAATTTCAAATATCACAGCACGCAACTCACTGGCGAGGCTGCTGCAACACTGCTGACGGCGAACTGTGAAGAGTGCAATAACGTGAGTTTGAACTTTACCGTTCAGAAAAATCGAAGTGCTCAAAAACTTTCCCTGCCGTTCAGAAGTCACATCGGATCGACTCGTCATCATGCGAGCACGATCGACGATGACGACGATGATGACGATGCGATGTCTCAGACTCTCAGTGGCATTGCATCCGAGATAATCGACTTATCGAATTTTAATTATTAGTATGACTACAACGCATATATTATCAATTCCATCGTAATGGTCTAGTGGTTGGCCGCCGCTCTCACATGCCTGAGGTGATGGGTTCGAGTCCCACTGAAGGTTTTTTCCGATCCATATTTGGGGTCATTTCCGGGGGACTTCTTGAGCATTTTGGGGGTACTTCTTGAGCATTTTGGGGGTTCGTCGCGACGGTTCGTCGAAAAGCTGACCTGGCACTTTTTCAATACATCTCCAATACGCCATTTCAATACGCCTGAAATCGCTAACGTATTGGAGTGAGCCCTCCCGTATTGAAGTAGTATTCAACAGATTCTCCTCTAAAAAGGTTTTTTTAATTTTTTGTAAAGGTCAATATGCGTGCAACCGTCTGCAGGGCTCAAGGCAGGGATCACTTCAATACGTGAGGGCTCACTTCAATACGTGAGGGCTCAAGACCTTGAGCCCTGCCTTTAACCCCCCCTTTCAGTACCTGTATGCTGCGGAAGTGTTGACGTGAGCCCTAAAAAAGTTGAAAAAACATGTTCTTCAATTCTGGTGAGACTTGTTATATGGACTCAGGAGCTATATTTTGCGACATAGCTTGTGTGCGTTTTTTTGTGGGGGGGGGTCCGAAAACCTTCTTTTGGGTTATTGCTTTACTTGAAAGATCCTTCAGCATATCGTCAATATGTCCGCAGTATATGTTCAACATATTACAGCATAGTTGCAGTACATTTTCGAAGGGTGATGGGCGTGGTAAAGGGGACTTCAATGCAGTATGGTCCGAGGAGATCAAATTGTTCATGGTGAAAAGCGACCTCGCCATGAACGATCCCCTCAATCATCATCACCAAGTGATGCGGAGCGACATCGAACCGGCTTGCCTTCGGCTAGAGCCGCCGCCCTCGTCCAAGGGAAGGCGGCCCCCCCCGTACAACAATCTTCGTTAGCCAAGCGCGCGATGAGAAATCCCGCGCAAGGCGGGTGCTTAGCCGATCGAGAGCCGATCAAACCTTCCAATGCTCAGGAGGGTACATCCCTCAAACCCCCTCCCAATATCAAGCTCATATTCCCGGAAGGTTGGAGTACCGCGGAAGGCTTCCGCGACCCGGAGTATGAAACGATTACGAAGAAGGAACGCCTTTTGGCGTGGATTGCGCCTCCACATCTTCCAATATCAACGAGGGAACTGGAGTTGTCCGCGAGGTAGCACCCTTTCTCTTTCTTCTCGACGTTGAGGTTGTGTCTTTCTTGCTTCACAGGACTCTTTGCTACATGTATGCAACATGGTTACCATATGTTGCATGCATATTGAGAGCATATTGTAGGGATCCTGGAACACATTGCAGGAAAGTCGATCCGCACTATGTGGAAGTGGACACGGTATGGCATCATAAGTGGCTGCCAACGCGACTGCTCCCGCACGATTTCTCCAGATTGGCGCACGATTCATCTCCAGACAATACCGCGTGGCCGGCTTGGTTACCACCTTCCGACATCTTGGAGCTAGAACCGGCAACGGTAACCTTTAAGGGGAAATCGTTTCGACTTGTTCCACCGGTGCCTAATTGCTTGCAACGGATTGTCGAAAGGATTCGTGGCATGCAAGAGGCAAGGTAAGGGACTCTCGTGGGGCAAGATTTCCCTCCCACCATTCCTCACGTGGCTCGCTGCAATAGTGCTGCAGCACGCGATCGTGATGGTTGCAGCATGTTGATGGGATGTTGAAAACATGTTGGGACGGTATTGTGCAGAGATGCAAGCACTTCTCGTCACCAGACTGCTGCACTCATAACCCACCATAATATTACTTTTGGCTGTTACTGTTCAATAACAACAGCGTCAACATAGCGTTCGCATAGCGAGCCCTGAAACTGACCATGCTTTTGAACCGAGAAAGAGCTACTGCCGGCCGTGTCCCGCGGGCTTTGATGCGCGGGCCCCGCTCCCGGCATCGTGGTCACTACCTTCGGGGAGAAGGGCAAGCCATTGGAGCTAACGTCCTTGGAGACCAACTCGCCCGCTGGATGCGAGCGAGTATTCCCGCTTACCGAAAGCTTTTTCAACAACATGTTGAGTACGACCTGTTCCGGCGGAGGTGCAACCTGCAAGCTCGCACGCATGTACTATCTGTAGTATACCTGCAACATATTGTCAACTTGTTTATGTATGTTTATCATATATTGTAAGTATACTAAGAATATGTTGTCATCACAGGGAGAATGCCGCGCGCTCTAAACAAGCACTACGGAACCGACAAGAGGTGGGTGGCGTGCCCGCGATCGCGTTCGGTCCATTGGAGGACCCTGAAGGATGGCTTGGTCGTCAATACACGGCTTACGAGAAGTCGCTCATGATGGGTCCCGAACCCATGTGTTCCAAGTACAACAAGGTGGACATCGGCGGTGTCTTCTATCGCACTAGAGACGGGGACAAAGGGAAAGGGACAACCCAGTGTTTCGTCCGCGCATCCTTCCCCAAGGATGATGCCGATGCCGATGACGAGTGGGAGGACAGGTACGACCTCAACCACCAGTTTGCATGCTTCTTTGCCTTTTCGTATATCTCTACAACATACATGCAATACGTCCCCAACATATTGAGGGTATGTTGTACGTATATTACAAAAACATGGAACATTTCGTGCGCAGGTATGGTATCATCAACGCCATTCTGCGGGTTACCATTGGCGGTGTGCTCTACACTTTTTTAAAGTGTGATTGGCTACCCGTGCCCACGGAAGCTCAGATCGCGAGCTTCAAGCTGAAGAACTCCATCCTCGGCGTGGACAAGGTGTCCAACCAAGGCTTTCTTCACCTTCAACCCATGGGACACCTCCAAGTACACTATGGACAACCGAGAGCCCTACCTACTGGCCAATCAAGTCCAAGCGCAAGTAGTGATAGTCAAACACCCTGCATGGATTCAGCGGTGATACTTGATACGAGCGACCGCAATATGGAGAAACTTGCACTCGTTGATAGGCCCGTAGGTAGTGATGGTCACTTTGACACTTGCGGGAAGTGTAGAGTCGGTGGCGAGCTCCTTCTGTGTGAGAGGGCAGGCTGCAAAGAGGCTATGCACGTGCGATGCGCAGGGCTCACCGACATCCCCACTGGAATGTGGTACTGCAGAAAGTGTGATGACGCATAGTAGTGCCTCTGTACACATTTGATATACCTGTAATATACCAGATACGTATTGCAACTACATATTGTAAGTATTATGCAATATGTGAGCAGCAGGGGGGTCTTACCCCTTTACCCCTGCAGTCATGTGTTGCATAATTCACTCTGATTGTAGACATATTGCACATGTATTAAAGATATTCTGCATGAGTGAATGTTTCAATATGTGTTCAACACATATATTGCAAACGTGTTGAATGATTCATCTGATTGTAGACATATTGCACATGTACTAAAGATATTCTACATGAGGGAATGTTTCAATATGTGTTCAACACATATATTGCAAACGTGTTGAATGATTCATCTGATTGTAGACATATTGCACATGTACTAAAGATATTCTGCATGAGGGAATGTTTCAATATGTGTTCAACACATATATCAAGGTATGGTTTGCTGGAGGTCAACATTAGCATAAAAATTTGCAGATCTAGATCTCGAGATATATGTGTTTTTAGTTGGTGCTTAAGTATGGGTAAGTATGGGAGATCGCGGAACGGTATCGACCATAACTTCTTCATGCCTTAACCACTTGACTCCCCGAAGCGCATAATATGTTTAGATAGGTTCAGCCAACCTATTTATCAAATAAAATCTTTTTCAAATTTTTATGCTAATGTTGACCTCCGGCAAACCATACCTTGACGTGTGTTGCAGGCAGTTGCAGACATATTGAACACCCCTCCAATCGTGTTGCCCCATTTCAATACATCGGCGCCCCAATTCGTAAAACCCCCCAGAACCGACTTCTGCGATACGCGTCCAAATGCCGTGAAAACTTGTCCCCATGACGCTAGACCCTTCCTTAGATGATACCAAGTGCTAGTGGGTGAGTCTGACACCATTTGGGTGCCCATGCTAGCATACTCATTTTCGCTGTGTCCAGGCTGATCGCGGTTCAATAGTTTGGCCAATATGTTACACGTGCATTGCAATATATATCTAGATATTAGCATACCGTCTTCAATATGCCTCCAATATGCCTCCAATACGTGTTCAACACGTGTATTGAACCCATCTAGAAACGTAGGGCTATCAATCACAACATGTTGTTATAATGATGACAACATAGTATATACTTATGCACAGCATGTGTGTGTGTGTGTGATGATGATGATGATATCACACACATTATTTCTGCAGCATGTATGTGTATTGTTGATCTACGCAGCATCACGCGTCCCTCTGCGCAGCATCATGCGTCCAAATGCGAAGTATTGTGTGTCCATCTTGTGCAAAATTGTATGAACATCGGAATCGCACATTATGTCGGCGCGTGATAAATATGTATGTCGCTCTGCATACCGATGCACCACAAATCGATGCGTCCCCTGCACAAGCTAAAACCATCGCACGTGTGCGTCGCACTGAACGAGCTAAAATCATCGTACGTGTGCGTCGCACTGAACGATATAGCTGGCAATTTACCGGGTAAAGGATTTTGGCCCTTCGTTGGTAATACCGGGTAAAATACCGGTAATACTTTAAGTGGTATTACCGAGGTAATACTATTCTGGGATTTTTGGCAATAATTAAAACGATCATGGGGCATCACGCACACATTATTATTGGGAGCCATACAAGTGTGCTCCTAGAGGCTTTGATGTATGCGCAATCGATCTAAGAAGGTGGCGAGACCAAATTCGAATGTTGTCGCCACCAAAACGAACAAAAACTACTTTCCAGAAAGTACAGACAGCCGCCCCGATTTTGGGGATTGGTTACATGCTGCACTCTCGGGTGCCGTCACCTGCCGTACAAATGTGCTCCTAGAGGCTTTGATGTATGTGCAATCGATCTATGAAGGTGGCTAGACCAAATTCAAATGTCGTCGCCACCGAAACGAACAAAAACTACTTCTCAGAAAGTACAGACAGCCGCCCCGATTTTCGGGATTGGTAATACCCTTACCCGGTATTACCAATGGTAAAATTTGGTATTTTGGCATGGAGGACGGTCAGAGTGTCCTAAGAAGGGTGAATCCATGACGGATATCTCTCGTGTTGCCACGCAGGGATGTACTCGCGTTGTGAACTGTTTAGACTTCGAGCACGTCTCACCCTCTCACGGAATGGGGATGTTGGAAATCGTCCTGGCGTGACGGCTGAGAAGCCGTCGATTTGATTTTTTCCCATGGTAAAATGGGTAAAATCGATGGTAATACGGGGGTAATACCCGGTAATACCCATACCCGGTATTACCGATGGTAAAACTTTTTGGTAACGTGCGGTAATACCCCCCTACACTAGGGTAAGGACTTTTTGGGGCAAAGTAATACTTGGTAAAATACTGGTAATACCTATACCTAGTATTACCTTTGGTAAAATTCGTGCCAGCCATACTGAACGATTCGTGCAGAATATTTGCGAACATCGCTATTGCACATCATTTTCGCACAGTATGAATGCGTATGTCGCTGTCGCCGATATTTGTCGCATAGTACGAATGCGATTGCGCTGATAACGAAATTGTGTGCGTCCCTGTCGCACTTGATGCGAATCATATATACTGACGATCATTTTTCGTTCGCGCGCTTGATTCTCGCATGCCGTACCAACCCTGCGATATTTGACAGCATACATGTACGATTTATAGACTCGTGCGCACACCTTGTCGCAATTTATTCACTGATGATATGCTGTTAGCTGCGAATATGATCGCGCTGATGATATTGTTGCACACTCCGCCGTTCGCTGACGATATTGCAGCGAATGCTGTCGTATGCGTGAAGATATTCGAAGTATATGTATGTGCGAGCTCTGTCGCACCGTATACAGATCTTTATCGGATTATACGGATCTATATACAAAATATATCGAGTCTGCTGCACACACTCGTGTTCTCGTTCTTCGCCTGAGCGGAGAATACCACTGTCACGGTCCTATACGGACTTGATACGTGGCGCGGCTGCTATTGAACTGTAGCAAGCACGCGCAAGTATTTGGTAAAGTATGAGTGCAGCAAACTGGTAGACCAGAAGTGCTTGCTTGAGCCCAATGCTCCTCATATACCTCCAGTGCCCTCACGCGTCACACGCGTTACCACCATCGGGTTGTGAACCCGAGGGCACTGGGTGAACTACCCGCATCGGCTGGTCGATATAGCCATTGATGCTCGCATGCTGTTCATTTCATGCTTGAAGCGAAGACGCGTCTTCTCAGAACACCTCGGTTCTTCAAGACTTGTCTTGCTTCGCCATCTCGATGCCAATACCTGGCCTCTCGATGACAGATGTCACTCACCTTAAGTGGATGACATACATTATGACTGTACATGTCATAGTCGACCGTACTGACAATACTCGACGACTGTATGCCATTATGACATATGACATGACATGACATGACATGACATGACATGGTATGGCATGGTATGACATGTATGACGTGTATGACACATGTGTCATCGGTCATATCCCTGACATATTGGGTGTTTACATACCCATGTTACAGTACTTCGATCGATATTTTGAGGGTCAACGGATGAACTCGGATGAAAGTTTTGACAAGACGCTCCAGAAAGAGCAGCTCGAGATCTTGACAACATAGGTGTCCGATTTTTCAATGCCCTTCTCATGCCGCTCACATTGCACAATTTTCTTATGTTGGCTGCAGCCAACATAATGAGCATTTTGCATTTTCGCGATCATACCCCAACTCTAGGGCACAATTATGCAAGCCCCACATGGGTGTAAAAAGGTATACCACGTATTGACATTTTTTAAAGGTCTAGTAGCCCTTCAAACAACATTAATTTGGAGCAATATGTACCATGAGTAATATGCGCTTCGGAACTTTGGGTTTTATGTTGGCTGCAGCCAACATAAAGATGGGTAAGAGACATACGGCCTCAGCGTGCAGCCTACGGCAGCCAGCGCGGACGACGAGGACATCTTGCGGCGGCCTGATGCCCTCACATCCGTGAGGTTCAGGCCGTCCAAGAGAAGGTACATTTCACCCACGCATCTTTCATCCCTGGGAGCGGGGTTGAGGAGCATGCATCGGCTCTGGTGTGTGGCCCTGCCGGGGGATCACGCCGGAGGAGCAGGTTCCGGCAGGTGGTGCGGCGGCATCGGCGTCCGCCGTGCCGGCCCCTGCTATGCTTGTCTCGCGGGTGAAGGACATGGAGCCCGCGCCACTCCAATCGGCAGGGTTCGGCACGGGTGACCGCCACGGCATCGACAGACGGTGAGTTCGCGGGGTTCGTCCAGACTGTCAATCACGCCGCCATCTCGCAGGTTGACCTCACCGGCTACGACACCGACGACTACGAGGAC
This sequence comes from Cymbomonas tetramitiformis, assembly GCA_001247695.2. Lineage (NCBI taxonomy): Eukaryota > Viridiplantae > Chlorophyta > Pyramimonadophyceae > Pyramimonadales > Pyramimonadaceae > Cymbomonas > Cymbomonas tetramitiformis. The sequence continues at coordinate 28,235 of LGRX02003719.1, forward strand.
CTCGCCGACGGCAGCTTCACTCTGAAGCCGCGGGGTCCGCCTCCTTCTTCGGCTAATCACGTGTCGTCCGGACCACCCACGGACACCCATAGGACCTACGGCTTTGGCAAGCCGCCCTGGGGCTTCCCTGACACGGCTGGGCTTTGGGGGATTCCTTTTCTCATTTCCTTCGTTCTTTCGCATCTCGATCATGGGGGTGGCTGCCGTGCCCGAGGCTCCATCGGTTGCAGGATTGCCTTCGCCTGGTGGTGCTCTCGATTGGGGGACTCCGTCATTTTTCTCCACGAATGAATTTGTTGAGTGGGTGAATCCGGCTCAGGGTTTCTATACGGCCCACGATGTGCCACAACTCGATCCACCTGACCCCCCTGCTCTCTTTCGAGACCTTGCTCAGGCAGATTTGGGCTTCGGCATCGCCCACTACTACGGCATGGCTCTACATGAGCATGGGCCTCTGGACGTGGACCACTACTTCGGTGCTGGTTACTTCTCATCTTACTACGGCAACCATGGACTTCCACGAGGCCACTGCTGGATTGTATTGGGACCCTGCCGATTGACTTCTTGTTCACTCTGGATGCACACCAACATGGTGGTGTGCGGAGCTCCGGTGACTTCAACAATTTTTCTGGTTTATGATTTTGCTTTTGACATCTACAATTACTCTTCTGGCTTGATAGCTTAGTGCTTTTCATGCTGGAAACAGCAGCTCAGGCAGCGGGGACCCGCTGCCGACGGTGAAACAACGGATCACTAAACTCGGATATACAAACGATATATACCCGAGATGAGTGACACAGGCTGACCACCGAAGATGACATACGGGAATGGCACTAGACTGTACTAACTAGTCGTAGTGCCAATTCCAGCATTTCAGTTGTTTGGCGGGTGCACAATGCCCGTAGGTTTCTGCACGTGTGCCAGCTAGGGGGTTTCCAATTTGTGTGTCAGAATTGCACAGTTGGATTAGCAGTTAGGTCTACCAACCTGGCTCCTGCCCTAACTTATCTTACATTTTCTGACTCTCCTAGCCAGTCACCACCCACAGTGCTGGGGTGGTGTGCTGAAATCTGTATAGGCAGCCCTGACCGGGAGTCCCGGTGCAGGCCCATATGACAGATTACTAGCCCAACTCTGGACTGCTGACTGAAGATCTATAGGTTCGTGCTGTGACACACGCTGTGTAACTGACAGGCAGGCTAGACTCCGAAACCGTCCGAGACCGTTCCGGGTATGTCTAGCTTAGGGTTTATTTATCTATTGAGTTTATCCACACACAGTTCGGGACTACTGTATCCGATACCCAGTGAACTAGGATATTCCAGTAGTACATTCGAGCTCAAACCCAATAAATCTGCCAAGGAAATAAACTCTTCGTTTCGCGCACAATGTATCTCAATCCTTGAGCTTCTTAAAGATATATATCTAGACAATATTTGTGGAAAGTCTCGTGCGCTAGAACGCACGGGAAGCCCTTGGTTGTTTGGCATGATTTGGGTTTGAGTACATTCGAGCCCAAACCCAATAAATCTGCCAAGGAAATAAACTCTTCGTTTCGCGCACAATGTATCATCTCAATCCTTGAGCTTCAGGGAACTTAACCCTTAAACTGGTGTTGGGGTCATTTTCAACCCCAAATCGTGCGATGTTTTTTTTTAGTATTTTCGAGTCAACAACGTCGATCATCACCATAACTGGTCTTGCGCCGTTTGAGGCCTTGCAAATATGTGTATCCTTGACGGTGAAGTACTTGCCTTTTAGATATATGCATGTTATATATCTCACATAGCATCATTTTCATCCATGAAAAAGTGCCTCGAAAGTGTGGAAAGCGTTGTGTGAAAAGCAGAAAATCGAGATGAAATGTAGATATTCGTCATTTTAGACGCTTGCCGTGGACCCGAATGCATTCCGGATGGAATATGGCATCGTCCAAGTGACCATTCATCGTTAATGCATCAAATATATCCATTATGCGATTATGGTGGCAAAAAACTGCAAAATGATGAAATTTGAGCTTAAGTATGGAAAACATTGAGAATGTGGTGCTTTTCCCCTGTTTTTTTTTTTTTCAATGAGCGTATAAACCGACACGTAAACGTGGTATCCATACCCCAAGCACCATATCAACGTGAAGCGATGATCAAAGCCGATGCCCTGAAGGTGTCCCATGGGTTGTGGGCTGTCCATACCGTTTTTTATCAATGACTTTGTAAAGGTTTGCGTTTGGAAACCCCCAAAACTATAGCGGCAATTTCCATATATTAGCGGATATATTGCGTCAAAATATGCGTATAACCTATCAAAATGTTGGGCCATTCGATGCCTAAGGGATGGTTGATTTAGCTAGCACGTGTATGCAACCGATGCCACTTATACGTGACAAAACACGAAACGACCCAAAAAGGGCCGAAATATTTACACCAGTTTATGGGGTTAAAGATATATATCTAGACAATATTTGTGGAAAGTCTCGTGCGCTAGAACGCACGGGAAGCCCTTGGCTGTTTGGCATGTATTGGGTTTGGGTACATTCGAGCCCAGACCCAATAAATCTGCCAAGGAAATAAACTGTTCGTTTCGCGCACAATGTTTCTCAGTCCTTGTGCTTCAGGGAACTTAAAGATATATATATATATATATATATTAACAACATATCAGCGTAGTTTCGTGTGCTAGGAAGCGCGGGAAGACCTTGACTGTTTGGCATTTGTGGGTTTGGGTACATGAAAACCGAAACCCAAAAAGCTCTTGGTCATGAAGTGACCTTCTCGTGCATACTTGACGACAATCCTTGCGCGCAAGAGGGTGAACTAATATTACTCTCAGCAAAATTAGTGCAAAGTTTCGTACGCTAACACAGAGGACTTCGACGTGGTTGGGTTCGAACCCAAGCAAGGTTGGCATTCGCAACCTTGACGTCCACACCTCAAGAGGTCGCGATGGCGCCATAAACCCAAAAAGATAAGTCAGTCTGAGACTTTTCCCATCTTGAAGCTCCTCAAATTTTGTATGCATATCCTAGGTGAGTAGATTAAATATGAAAACAAAGTGAGTCCGATGTGGTCGGGTATCATCCCAAGCTAGGTTGCCCTAGACTTCCACATCTTAAAACGGTGCGTCCCTCCTCGCCATCGTAAAACCTGCGACACAAGCTGCACACACCGAATACCGTGAGTTCGCATATATGCAATAAACGAATTGAAAAATAAAAACAGCCAAACACTTCCGCAATCCCTGCACATAACACAGCAGTCACAGTATCGTTCCGCCCGAGGCGGAGAAATATTGAGAAAATTATGAGCAACGAATGTCGGCAGCGAGCGCTGCCGATATGCTTGAGCTACTGTAGTCAACGCCAGCGCCAACGGTAATCGTATCCGCGATATCGATGGAAGATAAATTGATTATCTGTTTTAATAATCCTGTAAATCAAATCACGATGACACGCGAGGCGATGCGAGACGATATGACCGTGACACTGGTTCAGACTTTTTTTCGGGATTGAGACGGAAACGACGTGTGAATTCCAGCGCATATAACCCTTCCCATTTCAGAATCACTTCCTGGCTTTCATAAATAAATAAAAAACAGTTCTCGGCGGAAAGTACAATCATACCGCTGCCCTTTACTGTTGTGATATATTGCAATATGTATACTTGAAGTGTGCATATTGCAATACCATCCATCAGCACGTTGCCCTCAACTCTGCCGCATTGAGCATATTCACATTTCGCACTCTAGTTTTCAGTCAGATGTCTTGAGCGATGTGCAAGATCTAGGTTACGATCCAAAAAAATCGGTTCTCTAGCACTATGATTCTACTTTGCGAGTCACGGGCTGAGTGCTGCACCGAACATATCTACCAGCATTCCGCACACGTTATATTTAGCGATGCAACGGGAATCTCCCATAGAGGCGAACTTTTGGACATGCACTTTGCATTTGTTGTTTGCATCCGCCCTTTGGGTATTTCCGGCCGAAATACAAATCAGTCATGCACTTCCCTTGAGGTCACGGGCTCAAGGGAAGCGCTTGCGTATAAGAAATAGTTACTCGAAGAAATTTCACCGAAATGATGGCGTTCATCCTTTTAGTATGCGCCCAAATCCCTCATGCGTCCCTCAAAAATCGGTCATCACTCGTGTTTCCAAGGAGCATGCGCGCAGCATTGTGCACGCATGCCCCTCGGGGAAAAACACGATATCATTCGAGGGTGTAAGATAACATCCCTGCGCTGAATGCTGTGTGAAAAAAAAAATCATGTGCACCAAGAAATATATGCATACAACAAGCAGACCCTCCGTTTTCATCGTTAAAATGTAAAGAAATATTCGGTCAAAGCTTTGTCGGAACGCTCAGAAGCGATGAAGTTGGGATTCTGAGACGATCGAGCAGCAAAACTGAACTCTTAGGGGTTTCGAGTAACTCAACCCTGCATCGCACGCCTCTCCCTAAGTGCGTCTTGTAGTCGCCGCGGCAAACACTGGGCGTGGCATCCCCTTTAGTTTTATACCCCTTGGAATGCGGGTGATCCACGGAAAATAAGGATCCCCGAAAACGATAATTTTATAGGATGTTCGGGCCGTCGGATGGTCCTTAACAGTGGCTTAATGACAGAAATTCGAATATATGAACCGTCCATTTTCCCGATTTAATTACTCCCGTCCGGCACCTTATATTCGGTGGAGCACCCGTAGGTGAGTCGTGAGTGACACTAAGTTGTGTCACTACAACTAGGCTTGGTCGATCTCAATTTCGAGATCTCCGCTAGGCCTGTAGGCCATCTGAAATCTGATAGTTCGATCATCTCATCATATATCATTCATTTATATTTTATTACAACGGAATACAAACAGTGAACGCTGACTGAACCATGCCAATGCCTGACGCTGACAGTGCCATCATCCCGCTCTGCCATTCGCGGTTTGTTTATTTAAGCAAGTAAGGACCTCTGCTCTTCATGTACTAGGTTGGTCGATCTCAATTTTGAGATCTCCGCTAGGCCATCTGAAATCTGATCGTTCGATCATCTCATCATTCATTTATATACATTATTGCAAAGAATTGTGTATGTGTATGCAGGATTTGTGGAGCCCTTACGTTAAGGAAGTGATAATTATGTAGAGCCCTTAAGTAAATAGATCTGTATATGTGTATGTAGAGTACTTAGTTTATTTAGGAAAGCAAATATATTTTAATGTAAACGTGTGTTTGCTGAATGTGGTTGCTTTTTAAAATTGTACTGCTTTCGTACATGTAAGTGCACCCGCTCGCATACCCGCACTTCACTCCGTCACAAAGCATTTAACATTTACTTAACCGGCATTAGCATACACACAACATAGCATCCGCATACACACAACATTGCCTGCGTTGTGAAATAGAACAGAAAGGTGCATAGGTATAGACTTTGAAATATATTCGTACAGTATGCCGTAAGACTCCTTGTTCAACCGTGATAGAAAAGGCGAATATATATATATATATATATATATATATATTAGACTTGGTGAGTCAAGTGCACTAACGCAGGGAATGACACCACAGTTCACTGCAGACTAAGATGGGCTAATAAAATAACTTTGGTGTTTTATTACAGTATCACGGAACGGCAACAGGAGCAAGCTGACGTGGCACCTCAGGTCAAGGGGTGATCACATCAAACCGGGTGGAATGAGCGAAGTGAGCCCAATCGTATGTAGCCCATATGTGTGCATTATTCAAACAAGATTTCAATATATCCGCACGTGTGAACTTGGTGAAGTGCAAGTCCATACGTGTGGTCACCTTCGTCCACGCGCACGGACATCGCCGTTCGGGTGGACTGGTTGAAATTGTTGTTTATACGTATGGACGCGTATCGTCCTCACCGCATGGATTTGTATTATTACAAGCTATTCACACGCACGGACACCGATGTCCATACGCGTTGATCGGTAAAATATGTTGATAAAACCATCGTCCACGCGCGTGCGGACACCTACGTCCATCCGGACGAATCACTGTCCGCACGTACGGACGCACATAATCACGCGTGTGGATATGCGTACTTACCATTCTTATCCTTAAGCTCTTTTAGCAATGTATCTATCCAGACGTGAGGACACCTACGTCCATACGGCGGATAAAATACCGTCCACACGTACGGACGTATATGTCCATACGTACGCTTGGATATGCTGATTGTTCGTATCCGCATGTTCATATGTACATGTTTATGACCATACGTACGGACGGCTACGCCCATACGTGTGAACATGCCGATCCATACGGGTAAAAGGCCCACCCATACGTACGGATACCTTCGTTCATACGTGCGGAATAGTGAATTCTGATCGTCTATACGATTGTCCATACGGTGTCCATACGGTGTCCATATGGTGTCCATACGGTGACCATGCGGTTGAATAGTGCATGCGTCCACACGTATGGACACCGGGTGGACTTTAGGCCGTCCATACGTGTCCATGGGACATGTTCGTCACGATGTCGGTCACTTTTAAGAAAACCCGACGTCGGTTAAGAAAGCGGACCGTGTTTGGGGTGGGGGTGCAACTCGATGAGTGGCAGTTGGCTTTTCTCTCGGCGTGTTAAGAAATAGAGAATCGGTGTTAAGCTAAGAAAATGGGGAGTCTTTGGTGGGGTCAACTCGATGAGAGTACCAATTTGGTGGCCAAAATCCCCGTTTTCTTAAATATGGGCGATTACTGTACGGACACCACATGTACTCGTCGTCCGTACGGTTCTTGCATGTGCCTCAAGGTTTCTTCAGAAATATGTTCAGGCCGTCCATACGGTTGTCCATTCATACGCGGTCCTTACGAGGCCCATACGCCGTCCATGTGGAAATCCATACGGATGGACAGGCCAATAATTTGTAGGGCCATCCCACGGGAAAACGGAGCTGGAGCTGTCCAGCTGCAGCAGCCGCGAGCGACGTAGGGTGGACGAGAAGCTCGAGGGTGGAGTATAGCAAGGTGTTGGCCTCCACGCGGACGGCAAGGGTGGCGTCGTTCAATGTGAAGATGGGAGCGATATCCTCGATGACGAAAGACGCCCGTAACGCCGATACCAGTCGCGTGAAGAGAGCCCAGGCACGCGGGTCTCATTTCCAGAAAATCTGTCCTCCTTCGACTCGAAGAGCTTGCGTTGTACAGCTTTGGCCACCTTCATGTCGAAGTGTCCCCTCTGGAGCGTGCGGACAGCCGCCAGGAAGGTAGCTCCCGCCCAGTTGGTCGGTGGCGCAGGAGCCACAGGTGTCTGCGGTGTAAATGCATGTCGTGCGGCCGCGTTGTCAAAAATTGTAGCTAGGGAGCGTTGTCGCGACGCCATACTCGACGTAGATCTAGTCGAAACCATCGATGGAGAGGAAGGCGACCGGAGGGGCGTAGTGAGGCCATGGAAGGCGAGGGCGGTAGTAGTGAGGGGCGGCTAAGAGATGTGGAGGGTCGCCGAAAGAGCAGGGCGCGAAAACGCAGATGTCTAGAGAGTCGTGCGGTAGTGGCTAGCGGTATACTGCCGGTATACTTCGGAAGTGTAAAGTCGGAATATACTCGGAAATAGGTTCGGAAACTGATAACTTGTTAAGTTAAGTTAAGAAACTGATTTTAGAGAAACCTAAAACCTTGCTCGGTCGGTCGGTACGAGTACTGCTACTGTCACTACTATTGCTGGCACTACCTCTGGACGGATTTGAATCAAGGGGGGTCAGGGGCCTGCCTGTCAAGGCTGCCTGGGTCCTAAACGCCCGAATCTCGGCACACCACCTCCGTACAGGAGAGTGGTGACTAGGCAGTTAGTCAGTTCAGCAGGGCACGTCAAAGGCACTTGGCCTATACAAGTCTACTGCGCAATTCTGATCTAGAGATCGAGCTAGTAAAACAGACAGCTGCAGCCAAACAGGTTATGCAAGCTGTCAATACCAGTAAGGACTTGTGCCGAAACAAATTGAAACTCAGATCGAAGATTGTAGAAGTCGTTGCTGTCAAAGAAAAGCCACACACCAGGTCACCACCACCTGACCGGTGTGCATCCAAAAGCCTAAGGAACATCTCGGGTGGCCATACCACCGTGCTCGGGGCTCCAATCACCACCAGGTGCCGCTGCTGCTGCACCACCACCTGCGCTTCAGCAAACAGCTGCAACCCAAGCTGCCGTGTCTCGGGGGACAATTGGTCCACCCCCGAGTAGATGCATGCTGCCCCAATACACATCACCGGGTCTTCGGTGACGGAGTTGCCGTTGTCAATGTCGATCACGTCGCCAAGCCCCGCCGTTACCCCAGCAACGCCGAAGAACAGAAGGCGAATGAAACATGCTAACGTGATGAAATTTGGCCGAAGGCCGAAGGGCGGAGCACCGTAGCCCACCACCTGCTGAGGGCGGCCCGCCGAAGCACAACCAGGTGCTCTCACAAAGCTCTCTTAATGGTTGAATTATAACAACGAGATGCTACCGTTGAGACTACCATTAAGATATCACCAAAACGACTACCCTACTAAACATCATATCAAATATGAAATGTCATCAAAACGAGTGGTAGACTATTGTATGGTAGACACCTCCTCAAGTTGATCACGTGATCGAGCGCAGATCGTGGATCTTGCGCCTGTGATTTCGCTTACTTACTCAGAAGTCGGCCCGTTCCAAACCGAAGAAACTGTCCACTGCCCCAACGCCGCAACTCATTTGACGGACGTTCTTGTAGGGTATCGGTTGCGTGTCTAAGACATATTTTGAGATTTTCGCGTTACACGTATATTGGAAACATAGTATCATATGGCCAACATAACACCCGATTCAAAAAAATTTGCCGCAGAATATCCGTTGCCAACACCATGCGTATGCAACCAATCCAGGCCTAAGTAACAAACACTAGCATACACCATACGGAGCGCCCTAAAGGGACCCTCCCGGCCGGGTTAGTTTACACTCCAGATTTGGCCCTATTTGGCCAAGTATTCCTCGAAAGTCAAATGTAAGACTTCGGATGACCCGGAGGAAGTATGTATACATACACAAACTTCAAAGGATATCTACAGGTTCTGCATACATCTATATTAATTTTTGAGATATTTTTTTGAAAGGACTTTCTCAAACGATGGATGATAGCAGAATTCCACTGTATCTAACTGTGTCTTTTGTGCTTTGATATTGTATTGCTCCACTCTGCTCGAGACTACTCTCGGAAACCCTTCTACAGGAAACCGTGGTGTAGCAAGTGTGGGGGAGTCAATGATTTGAGCCAGCAGTGTGCAAAGTGCACCTCAACCTCTACCCATCTGCGTATTGCAGTTCATGGAGACAGGCGTCATATGACTGCTGATAAAAATATCCCTTGATCACAAGTTGTAACCTGAGATTTGCGCGTGATGAAGAACATATTGAAGACATATCCACCTGCGCGTTACAGAGCGAGACACCAAACAAACCCGGAAAGTGCGCACCGCAAGAGTGGTATTAGAACTCTTTTGATATTTTCATCTTCTACTTCACAGAGAGAAACGTAAGAAAGGGGCGCTTCTTTACCTTCGTACCTCAACCTAACTACACTTCGTGCGTTTCGTCGTTTCCTTCAACTACCGAGATCGGACTGTTAAGCAGTGAACCAAGAGAAAGCACGCAACTTCTGAACGCTTCCTACAACGTCGAAGTTTACTTTGAAGCTGATGCATGTGCCTTACAACTGGGATAACGATCAAGCACTTACCTGGGATATGGCACCTTATCGTCAGCCACCCCGAGAGGGGGTACGGCGGTTTGAGCGGAAGCTAGCTCCACCTCCACCTCCTCCACCAAGATGACTAAAGCCTGCTCAACATTTTGTTCGAAGTCGGCAAGTAGTTAAGTAGCCGGAGGTCAAGACTCAAATTGCCATAAGGCGATCGTAGGTTTTCAACTCAACGTGCAACCGTGTCACATGGCAGTATCCGTTTGTCGACTTGCCACAACCCACATAGCGTTGACGTGCAAATTCGTACACAGCGGTACATTAAGGCCACTTGCAACGTCGCATAAAGTGGTAGCCACAAGTCCATGCGCCATATCGCACGCGCTCGGAGCAATGCGAAAGCGAGATATAAGCGTTCGGAAACGCAAAACGAAAGCGAAACTCGATATTGCGTTGTGTATTGCTCAGAGGACATGGGGCCGTGCCCTGCACCGACGAAGTATCGAGCCTCACCTCGCGGGGCATTTGGGGGTGGAGCCGGCCGTGGAGCTGGGCGCGGTGCAGGGGTCGGCACGGGCTTGTGAACATCTTCAGCCTCATCCTCGGGATCACCCTGGCAAGGCGATAGTATTGTTAGGAACCTGCTAAACCCTACAGAGTAAATTTATACACGCCAAGCGTTGGATGGGAGAGGACAGTTAAGCCGGTACCTTGCTGCCGAGCTTTCGGCCACCAGACGGATTCGACTTTCCAACCTGAAGTGTACACGGACTGGAGGTAAGTTTCGGCAACGTCTCTGGTAGCAAGCATATCAACGTTCAAGCATCACCGGAAGGGCAACCACGTTTTCAAGTCTCTTTATTTATACACGCCGGACTTTCGTTTACAACACTGTGATGCTACGTATCCACTTTTCCGACACAAGAGTAAGTACGGCGATCGTGCGCACTCTCAAGGCGGCGACGCTTCAGTTGAGTTGCGCAAAGGCTAGTTCAGTACAAAGCTGAAAGGCATAAGTGCCGTAGGACACGAACTACATAATAACTAATAACTACATAATCAAAGAGGCTACCCCGAAGCCATATCCATACTTCGACGTGCAAGAGCGCTGAAGGGAGAAGTTCCCGAGAATTGTCAGCTGAGAATACCGCAGGACAAGGAGTTATTGCAACCGTAGAGCGCGTATCAACGCTATACATGGATTTTTCATCGGACCTGCTTACTCAACTCTTCGATTCGTTGCTGTGCAGCGTGAGCTCGCTGCTCTCGTTGCCGTTCGAGCCACTGCCATATGCACGAACAGCTAGTTAATTTCGGTCGGTCAAGACGTTGACGAAATGATATTCGGCCAACGGCTATTCATGAACATTGCTTTAGAAATAAGAGGCCTCGTCAGCATCTCTCTATGACTTCCAACCTCCGAATATGCTTTGTGTCTCTCCGCAAATAGGAATATAAGTATCGGTCGGGATAGGGTTTAAACCTGTTCCTGTTCTATGCCTGCTTGCTCCAGCAGCTTCTCTCGACTTGCTGCTTTCTTTCTTTCCAGTTCAGCCAGAGTCTCTGGATCTGAGACAGGGCAAGTATCAACGAACAAAACTTCGTTTCAACCACGCAAAAGTATAATTGACACGAGTGTGGGACAGTTCAGACCAAGAAAAGTCATCTTGCCCAGAAAAATGAAAACGAAACAATTCGGTGCAGAAATTCACGAGCGCACACACGTACCCTCGATTGGAGCACGAAGGTCTTTCGGGAAACGGTAAGGGGGGAGAAAGAGGAGGAAATAATACCGATTTCGGTTGCCCTTGCTTTGAGTTCTTGGAGTAGACGCACTACTCTTGGCTTCAAGAGAAAAAATACGACGATCGCCGCAACAACTGCACGCGAAGGACAAGCAAAAAAATAGGTTTGCTATCAAACAAAAACGCAAAATACCGACAACTTCGGTTCTAAGTTTCACAATGTCACAGATATGACTCTTTCGGGGAAAGGGCTCAGTTAAAAATATTTGCTGCGAAAGTCAGGGTAATAGTTGATATCTGTAAAACTGGAGGCTACTCTGAGCCGCGTTGCAACTTAAACGATGGGGATAAGCTGTTTCTGCTTACCATACCAGCCGTTATCTTCCATCCACGACCATGCCTGGTACACTCCGGAGTTAAACCAGGGGGCCGAAACGCCTTTTGGTTCCATCCCACTCATCCCTATTCAAGCCAACAGGGAGGTTGACCAAGTATGCGAAGATTTAATTCCAAGTATTCCTTTGCATGAGTTGTCGAAAAATATTAAAATGCTCTGCTGTGTTCTTTGGTTTGTAGCCAGAACGAGAATTGAATATTCAATATATGATATTGCATATTCACTAGGCTTGGTCGATCTCAATTTTGAGATCTCCGCTACTGTAGGCCTGTTCACCTCACCAAAATACCAAGCTCCAAGGGGTATAAACTATACCCCTTGGTAGAGAGGCCAACCGAAAAATCGATGTCGTCCGATCGTAAATTTTAGGGTATCAAAATGACCGTTAGATCAGTCTGATCATAGATATATATAATACCCGTGTGTGATTCCGAGGGGAAGATCGTTTTTTTCGGTGATTTCTACCTCTTTTTTGACCCCTTTTTAGGGGATTCTGCACAGTGTTTAGGTGTCCCCTTTTCGTAGCCCCGGAATTTTGTTTTTTACACTGTTAACGTGTCGCGATTATGAACGAGGGGCGGCAATGTAAGGGCTGGCGGGGCGTTGGGGTATTGCTGGGTGCTGAAATGGCGGTGTATCTCTGCTGTGGTTGAGAGTGGGGTGTGAGGGATTTTGGGTTTGAGATGTGGGTGCTGTGGCATTGGAGGGCAAGTTTTTTAAATATATTCTACGAAGAGGTTCGGCACCCTGTTAGGTGATACCGTTCCAGCAGGACAAAACAACACTTTGCAATTGGGCATTCACTGCGGTTCTCGTGTCGTGCGCCCAGGTCGCAGCACGAGCGGCTCCTGCGGTGAATGCCCCCAACCTGCCACAAGGCCTAGTTGGTGCCCTTCGAGCAGCCAAGCACGAGTTCATGTCAGGGCTAGATAAGCGAGCCCTCAGTATATTGATATAAAGCGCTGTGTTATGGGACGGTAACACACGCGTAAGTAATGAGCGGAGATGAGTGCAGGCTTTTGTGAGAAGATCTGCTGAAGCACAACGCTTCCTCACTTTTATACCTACGTCACCCATCATCTTAGATGGTACCGCCATTGGGTTGTGAACCCGAGACGTAGGTTGAACGACCAGCATGGTAATAACGACTAGTTCGTTCATGCTGCACATGCGAGTTCCGCGCATGCTGGAAGCTAAAGATGGTTCTTGGTTTGTTTCCAAGATGTATCTTTGCTTTGCCATCTTCGAGTTCAATCATACGAACTCTCGATGACAGGGATGCCTGATGATATGACATAATCATCTGGCGACATGTACAGTCATCGTCGACCGTACTGACGACTGTCATAAATGTATGACGCGACTCGACCTGTACAGTCATGATCGACCATACTGTCGGCTGTCATAAGAATATATGACACGACCGACTGTCATAATAATATATGACATGACATGACATGACATGACATGATAGGTATGACACGTATGACATGTATGACACATATGTCATCGGTCATAACCCTGACAGATCTCCCCTCTTAAGAGAGTTGTGACCTCACAACGGGCATACCTTTGTATATGTCTTTGATGTCTTTGTTGTTGTCGCTTCTTGCTGGTACCAGTCTTCTTACACCGATTTGAGGCGTCCCTCATGGTGTTTTTAGGTTATTGGGGGGAACTGAGTCCACTTTAGTCCCTCACCTTAGGCATTTAGCCATACAGTCCTTAGGATGCAGCCCACCTTTCCGGAAATCGTATCGTTGAGTGACGTTCCAAGGTTCAATGAAGAGCGTTTTCGCGATACAATCCTACGCTGGATTACTGATTGATCCACACGTTATCATGTATGTGCTAGACGATTCAAAGCATCCGAAGTCTACGTTACGGATTATTTGCGCTAGCCGTCGTCGCCTTTGCGCGATCGATGATCCCACGATTATAACGAATTATATTCGAACGATTCTCGGCCTGATATAGTGCACCCAACTCTTCCTCCCCTCCTTAAGCTACTTTGGAGGATCCTAGGCGGTGATGGGGAGCCCGATTTCGATAATAAACGAACAAAGGGGCTTGTTTTAATGCAAACGGAGCGGCCCTGCTTAACGGAATTGGACTTATAATCCTTAACCGGTCTGCTCAACTCCTCAATATTTTTGTCCAGTACGCACGCTTTGACGAACATCTATCGCGATGAGTGAGAATGAATTCGCCACGTACTAATGTGAAATTTATTTAGTCATGTTTGTCAAGCACAACTTAGGATCACAACTCCTTCTACCTCAGTCATTATCTCCGGTAGCTTCGGATGACTGGCCAAGAATCCGATGACAAACCACGGTTTTGGCAAAGGTAGCATTTAGCAGTTTTTTATTTATCCACAGATATGATATCTCGCATGTGTGCGTATCTGTGCAAGGGTATGATTTTGAACAAGGCTCACTACACCTTTAGCAAGGAAGGATCAATTCCTGCTTCAATGCAACATAATGATAAACATTAAGAGCAAGGTTGTATAGATGATCGACATGTATTAGTATATATTACAAGAAGTAAGGGCATAAGGCTTAATATAATGTTTAGCCTTCATAGGCAGCTATAATGTCTGCTGCATTGGTCAGCTCTGTGGCTTTGACCCAGGTGTCATGCTCAGGACCGTAGCCTGCATATCGTACTAAATAGTATTTGACACCTCTAGTGAACTTATCCGAGAGTATATGTGATATCTCAAATAGTGGTTGCCCTTCTTCGGTGATCATCTGTGGCAGAGGCAAAGGTGCTTGAATCGAGTCATTGTACAGCTCTAATCTGGAAACAGGCTGTACCGGATGAATACGGATATCAAGATTTCCGAAATCTAACTCGTATGCACGTCCATGGCTAAGCACTTTGGAAATAGTGAACGGCCCAATATATGGCTGCTTAAAGTGTCTGCCTGCCTCTGTCAAACCAGTCCATTGAATAAACTCGGTCCGTAAAAGAACTTTCTGCCCGACTGCGAACTGCTTAGGCATGTGAGTCTTATTGAATCTGGCTTGGCTAATTTCTGCTGCTCGGAAAATGTTGTCTACCGCGTTGGCATGAACAGCCGAGTACTGGTCAAAATGATCTCGAATAGCTTCTTGTATTGGAACAGGAGCTTCTGGCGGAATAGTAATAACCAGATCATGAGGCGAGAGTGGTTGCGCCATCGAGTCGAGATAAAATGGTGAATAACCAGTTGATGCAGAAACGGTATTGTTAATTGCAAACTCCACCAGAGGCAACTTGTCCTCCCACGAATTGGCTGAAGTATCATTGCAACAACACCTGAAAATGAAAATGCTACTAATCAGTTTGTAAACCAGAGGATGGTGAAATCAAATCATGAATCAACAATCTGAAATTTACCTGAGGATATCCTCAATGAAGGCATGGCTTCTCTCATTGGCAGCATTCGACTGTGGATGGTGTGACGATGTCATGGGCAATCTCGTACCAGTAGATTTCCACAGTGTTTGCCAGAATGTAGAGGTGAATCTGGTGTCTCGATCTGAGATGATGTTCCTCGGAAGACCATGGAGCTTGAAGATATGCTGCATATATATAGAAGCAGTATGCTGAGCTGTCCAGGTCATGCTGAAGGGAATGAGATGACAACGATGAGAGAATTGGCACATTACCACAAATATACTGTCGTGCCCATTAGTGGTGATAGGCAGATCAGTGATCCAATCAAGAGATACATCAAGCCATTTTGTCTTAGGCACAGAATATCGTATGTGTGCCTGACCATAAGGCTTGTGTCGCCTCGTTTTCTGGCGCTGACAAACGGGGCACTCCCGAATGTACTTGATGGCTGCCGTTGTCATTCCTGGCCAATAATACCGGCTACGCAGAAGATGAAGCATGCGATTTTTGCCTACATGACCAGAAATAGTGGCTGAGTGGCACTCATGAAGAAGAATGTGGCGAAGTTGTGTGATCTCACCGTCATCTGTGGGGACTTTAGCTGTTGGTGGAATGTACAGCTGTCTGCCATATATGGTCTTACGATAGATCAACCCCTGAATGAGCTCGAAGCTGTAGCTGCTGACTGACTGTGATGAAGTCGATGATGTCAGCTTAGCCAAAATAGTCTGTGCAAATGTGTCACGATCATATTCGGATATAATGATGTCGTGTAGCTGATGAGCTGATGAAGAAGATATAAGAGCAATGAATGTAGGATCTGCGGATGGAATGACTTCACTGATGTCCATGTGTTGAAGACAATCAGTAAGTTCAAAAAGTGTAGAGATACGCGTGAGTGCGTCTGCAACCTTATTCTTCTCGCCAGCAATGTGCTCTATACGGAAGTTGTACTCAGAGAGCTCATCCAACCACCGTGCCTGTTTGGGGCTCAGTGTGGATTTGGTCTGGAAATAAACCAGTGGCTGATGATCTGAGCGTACAATAGTCTCAGGAGCTCCCAACAAGATGTGGCGAAAGAATCGGAAGCCTTCCACAATGGCAAATAGCTCGATCTCAGGAATAGGCCAACGTCTCTGTGTATCGGATAGAGTGACGCTGTGATAGCCACATGGCTTCATACCTTTTCCTTGATCCTGGAGTAATACTTGGCCAACGTGTGTGCCTGATCCATCGACCTCCAAAATAGATGGCAGTTTCTGATCTGGAAGTTGTAATACTGGAGCGTTACAGATGGCACTTTTGAGGTTATCAAATGCCTGCTGCTGCTCAGTTTCCCAGACAAACTCTGCATTATCTTTAAGGAGACGATTGAGAGGTTCGGCAACTTTGGAGAACTTTGGTATGAATCTCCTAAATTGACCAACCATGCCCAAGAATGACCGAAGGGATGACTTGCCATCTTTAGCCATACGGCGTAGAGGCTGCTTTCCAACGGTAGGACCATAAGACACTGGAGGCTGAATTGCCATGACTGCTCTGATCCTGTCTTCGATGATGGATAGGCCTGCTTCAGATATGTGATGTCCGATAAAATCTATAGATTTGACGAACAACTCCACCTTGGAAGGCCTGATGAAGAACTGGTGATCTCTGCAACGCTGGAGGAACTGTCGAACATGCTTCACATGACTGTCAAAATCTGGACTGTATACAATAGTGTCGTCCATGAATATGACAAGGAACTGGTCGATGAAATCAAAGAATGCCCGATTTCCTACACGAAGTGCTGTTGCAGGAGCATTGGTCAATCCGAAAGGCATAACTGTCCATTCATAAGAACCGTATCTGGTGCGAATAGCAGTTTTATGTATATCATCCGGATGAATGGGGATTTGGTGAAAGAACTGGTTGAAATCAAATCTACTGAACCATCTTGATCCCTTCAGCTGCTCTAGTAGGGTGTCATGTGGTGGTAGTGGATACGTGTCCTTGATGGTGATGTTATTCAGGGCACGATAATCACAACACATCCTCCACTTTCCCCCTGGCTTAGGAGCGAAAATGATTGGGCATCCATATGGCGATGATGATGGACGAAGGATACCCAACTCGACATATTTGATGATTTGCCGTTTGAGTTCCTCCATCATGGGTGCTGGAATGGTGCGTACTGGCTGTGAAGGAGGCTTATGTCCAGGTTCGATGTCCACTATGATATCCACCTTCAAACCGCTCTGGCCTATGACCAGCCGGAAGATCCTCTTGGAAAACGTCTGAAAAGTCTTCTCTCACTTGATCACGTGCTGCTGTGACCTCGGGGTCTTCCATTGGGGTGTCTGAGTCTGATGCTGCAAAGACCAATTCACCATCGACCTCGGAGAGGAAAAAGAGATATGCTACGGCTTCTTCAGCCGAACCACTGGATCGAATGCGACGGAGATGTTTCCTCATAGTGGTGGCACTGACCAATTCCATTTCAGGAAGGCCATCTGAGTCTGGAGTCTGCTCAACTCTGGACAATACTGTGCGAATACTGGAGCCTGATGAATGCTTCCTAGTGATCGTCAGATTTTTGGTCTGAAAGTCAATATGTGGATTCCTCCTCTCCAACCAATCTTGACCCAGAATGACAGTGAATGGTTTCATGTCAATGATGTAGAGATCTACTGAATCCTTATACTTGCCCAGCGTGAATGTAGCATTGGGAAGATAGGATGTACAGGGTAATTGGCTTCCTCCAGCCAACCCCACTGAGAATGATGATGAATCTGATGGTGATATACCCAGCTGAGAAGCAAATTGTCTGTCGATGAAAGATGATGTGGCTCCTGGATCAACCAAAATGTGAGTATTCTGTCCATGAACTTTCCCCTTGTACAGCAACAGCTTTTTTTTGCGATTTCAGCTGTGCTGTCTGAGATTGCATCTGTGCGATGTTTTCTGTGGGATTATCCATTTGCTGAAACTGTAGTGTCAGTCTGGATAGGACTTCCTCTGAAATACTCTCTATCTGGCCACTTGCTTCAGTGGCATTTTCTGGCTGATCTACCCTCGGGGTGCTCTCATCACCGGTACTTGTGCAGTACCCGGAGAGTTTCCCTGAGCTGGAGCTGCTGGAACTGGAGCTGCTGGATCTGAAGTTGCAACTGCTGCATTGATACTTTGCTGATTTTTTAGTTCCTTGACCAGGGTGTTGATTGTGTTAATGAGTTTGTTAGACCCATCTTTAGCACCCTGATTCTTCTGTGGCTGTCTCTGATTCTGAAAGGGATTCTGTGCTGGTGGCTTGCCTTTTATCTGCTTTCCATCATTGGTAGTGGTAGTTCAACAATCCTTCTCGATGTGACCAGGTCGATCACAACGATGGCAAGTCTTATTCTGATTCTGTTTCTGTGATTGTCCTTTTCCTTTTCCTTTTCCCTTGCCTTTGCCACTTTTTCCTTTATTCCTATTCTGATTGGACTTCTGACTGTCATTCTGTTTCCAATTCTGATTTTTGGATCTGTCATATGGCTTATTGCCACGTCCTCTGTCCTTATCCTTTTTGGCTGGCCCTCCAGATGAATGTTCCTTCTGCCCTCGATAATGAAGAGTCTCTGATTGCTTCGAATGAACAACATAGTTCAAGTCGAGCAATATCTGTGTGGTTAGTGACCACGACATATTATTCCTTTCTGTCTCTGTCAGGAATCGTAAATGAAACTGTCTGCGAAGTTCCGGATCTACGCTGTTGACGAATCTGTCCTTTATCAACACATCTTCCAGTTCAACTGCTGCCAGTGCAGCCAGTGAAGTGAATGTGCGTAGATAATCTGAAAAAGTCTGGTTTTCCTGTTTCAGTGACATTAGGTGTTTTTTAGCCACTGATCTTTTATGGGGGTTACCAAACTGTCTGAGGAAAATCTCTCTGATTCCTGCAAATGTGGCATCTGGTTGATTTGCCACAACCTGGAAATAGTGTCGATCATTATTCTGTATGAGGGTCAGAAAAACTGTGATCAGGTCTTTATCTGGAACTCCTGGATACGTGAATTGGAAGTATCTATCCACGGTTTCCAACCAAACCTCTGCATCCATTCCTGATTTGTACTGATTTGGTGGTGCCATTTTCACTTTGGGAATCAAACTGGATGGAGCTGGTGCTGGTGCTGTATCTGGATCTGTGAAAATCATTGGAGGATTGTCTGCAGTATATTCTTCATCTGGTTCCTGAGGCTCGTTTTCAGGATCTCGATATCTGCTCATATCAGGCTTCATTCGATATTGTCGAAGAACCCTATCTTGTCGTATCTGGTCTGGGTATTATCATAACCAGCGTGCCATTTCGGGATCTTGAAACGACTGTATGCATCATATGAGCCTAAGATGTCAAAGAACCATGTAGACGGATCTGCATTGATGGGTGGAATATCTGGATCTTCTGCTTCTGCCATCTAATAAAGACAAAACACAACACCAAAATCTCTTCAACTAACTGAGTGTGTGAAGATATATATATATACCTATGTTATATATGGTATATCTGTATATTATGATGAGGTTATGCATGTACATATATCCACCTTCTTCCCCCCTCAAGGAAGTGTGTGATACAGTGGCAGTTGTCAATTGCCAATACCTCATTCAGCATGCATTCCTTATAGGAATCAGCTGTTACAGTTTTAGGGTTGCAGCCCTACAGTCCTTGGGTTGTTGCCCTACAGTTTTAGGGTTGTCGCCCATAGTATTATCATGTCCATGATGATTTAGCATGATATAATAATGCCAAAAAACGAAGTTTTTCGAAATAAAACTGGCATTTTTGGGCATATATAGTTACAGTGGCCCTGTTACTCAATACAGTGTTTAGGGTGTTACTTGATATCAGTAACCCTAATACAGGTAAAAAATAAGCAGTATAACGTTTTTGCAAAGATTTTTAAGCAAAACTGCATTTAATACCCACATAAACGTAAAGTGTTTTTTAGGAGGTACGTTACACCCCTGTTACACACATTTAATTTTAGGGTTGTTACAGGGCGTTACACATGCTGCATAAATCAGGGATTGATATTTGATATATAAACATTCATTTTATCAAAAAAAATCAATCCGAAATTTTCAAAATGTGTTTTACGTACAGCATTTTGAGCGATTTATTGCCATAGCAATAGCGTTACCCATATATATTCAACACCTAATATTTTAGGGTGTCACACTGATATGACATGTGTCATTATGATTTTCTGATACCTTAATAGGTATAAAATCATAATCTTACATAAAATGGGCACACATTTTTCATTTTGAAATTAAACGTGGAGCTTTTTCACCCATTTTATAGTTTTTTTTTTAGCTGTCTGAAATATTGTTGTGGTGACATATTTCAGTGTAAATGTGAAATGTAAGTACAGAATCATTACAAGAAACTTCACTTTTGCATCTGACATTTTTTCATAGCAATTAAGTGAGTTGTGCTGTATATCAACATTTACAGTTGACAGCATTCTGGGTTTTACTGATTTAAACCCATGCACAGCAAATGTACTTTTCTGGTTATGTATATATTAATCAACTTAAGTGGAAACAGCCACTTTAGCGATATTTCTCAACCTATGATTTGTTTGAGCATAGGTCTGTGCTCTTAAGATTTATCAAAGTGATATATCTCATTTGGAACAAATCTGGACTTTGTTGGATACAATCACAGCAACTTCACACAACACATTTATGTGTGTGTGAATGTCCTTTACACTATTGTCAGAAATCATGTGAAAACTGATCTGTGGTTGCATGCAAATTGAGCTGATCAATTCTGAATCAACTATCATAATGCAATGTACTTGTTGTAGTTGCTCCAGCTAATATGTGAGACGAATGGACAATGCTCAGCAGTGACCAGCTGCTTATTTGAGCATTGTATAATGCCTTCGGGTCTGGAGATATTCTCCATCCAGCCCTTCAGCATGTAGTTTTATCCTGTTTACCTTAGCTATCGCCATCACTGACATCCAACACGCACATGTGTTTGTCGGATGGTATCTATATTATCATGCACATAGTTGACATTATAGTTGATCATTTCACTTACTGAGTCAGTGAATGTCATTATACATAGTAATGTCAGTGGTGTGTGCATTGTATAGGTACTTGCTGATTTAGTACTTGTAAGTGTGTGTGTGAATTATTTACTATACACACTTGTATGTAGGTGACTTCTGGTATTACAATACACCAAGATGATTTATCATGCAGGATGATCTGTATACCATGTACTGAATAAATCTAGCATGATATATATATCAGCTTAGGGGTTATTGTAATCCTGTATACTCTCATTTACAATAATGAGTTGCTTGATTTATTTCACATGTAGTTCCGGTGAGCATTCCATTCAGTGATCCACCATAGAACGAACATGCTCATCCCAAATCCTTCGTCAGAGCATGTCGAGCTAATTATGGTGTTAAGATCACCTTCAGGCACCTTACACTTACATGGGTTCCAATATAGCTTACATGCACTGCAGTATGCTTTGTGCATTGTATAATGTATTGTGATGTGATGCCATGTGTCCCAGTTGTTAACGTGATCAAACTGGTATGTACATTACAGCTGGTATCGTGATCAAGCTGTATGAATAATGCATGCACAATCACAGTGATGCTCAGTATAATAATGTACAGGTGGTGAAATGCACATCTGCTGCATGCACTCAGTATATACTCATGATAGTGTATACTACAAGTATGTGTGTGTGTGTGTGTTGCTGCAGGTATTATTATCTCCACACACTCGACTTTTTGCACACACTATGATGTTGCTGCAGAGTATTCAATGATCTGTCATGTTGAGCGTGTGTGTGTGTGTAAGCTATTCACACAGCATTTATGCAGTTCACACTCATGATTGTAGGTTGATATAATCTGACAGTGAATGAGCATCATCTTTTATGTGCAGATATTGTAACATGCTGCATTTATGTATACCATCATCGCGCGTCATCTGTTATGATGCGTCTAGCAGGTGTATACATATACTGTCAAGCAAAATAATCATGCGCACGTCGACAAGTGATTTTTGCGACCATTTGAAATGATGATTTTTCGATGACGAGATCAGTATACGCATCAAAAACTGCAAACTGCGATTTATTGCGACTTTGATGAATCGCTGATGTGCGCGCTGTGAATAGCGATGATATCTCGTCGCAGAGATGTACGGCATGTGATACGAATGCCATTTTGTGTACGAAACATACACTGATGACGATTTGTGCATATGCGCGTCAGTTTGTCGAATCTCGAACAATTTTGCGAATGATGTCAGCGCATATGTGCGATCGGCATGCTGTATGCACACCTTCTCGCGCTGTTATCTCTGACGGCGTGTATGTGAACAAATGCGATTGCGACGATGTCTCCTCGCGCACTGATTTCGCTGTTTATTCCGCAGCGGTCGATATTATGCGAGATATGTTGATATATGTGCGACTGCAACGCCTGTTTGAAATATGCGATCCGCAACCTGCGCACACAAAATTCGATATCTCTACTACTGCACTCACACTTTATGCGTCCTCAGTTCGTCGCCTTGACGAGTCGGAGAATACCATTATGTCAGGGCTAGATAAGCGAGCCCTCAGTATATTGATATAAAGCGCTGTGTTATGGGACGGTAACACACGCGTAAGTAATGAGCGGAGATGAGTGCAGGCTTCTGTGAGAAGATCTGCTGAAGCACAACGCTTCCTCACTTTTATACCTACGGCACCCATCATCTTAGATGGTACCGCCATTGGGTTGTGAACCCGAGACGTAGGTTGAACGACCAGCATGGTAATAACGACTAGTTCGTTCATGCTGCACATGCGAGTTCCGCGCATGCTGGAAGCTAAAGATGGTTCTTGGTTTGTTTCCAAGATGTATCTTTGCTTTGCCATCTTCGAGTTCAATCATACGAACTCTCGATGACAGGGATGCCTGATGATATGACATAATCATCTGGCGACATGTACAGTCATCGTCGACCGTACTGACGACTGTCATAAATGTATGACGCGACTCGACCTGTACAGTCATGATCGACCATACTGTCGGCTGTCATAAGAATATATGACACGACCGACTGTCATAATAATATATGACATGACATGACATGACAGGTATGACACGTATGACACGTATGACATGTATGACACATATGTCATCGGTCAAAAATTATGAAAGAAACTGCGGGCAAAGGCGTGCTTCGAGCACACGCATGGCAAAAAGGCATGGGTCAGGTGTCCAGACCCGAGCTGGCGCGTCGCCAACCATGAATTCCCACAACCTGTCATACAGGCCCGTCGGGGAATTCACCGCTGCCAACGCCCACATGGGTTGAATTCACACATACAAACACAATGAAAACTGAAGGAAAAACATTCGGCTGCAATGCTGCCAAAAGGTTGCAGTCAGGTGTTTGGACTCGAGCTGGCGCGCCGTAAGCCGTGAATTCCCACAACCTGTCACCCAGGTCCGTTCGGGGAATTCAACGTTGCCACAGCCTGCGCAGGTCGAATTCACAAAGGTAAACATCATACAAACTGCGGGAAAGACATGGGTTCGGCTACAACCTCGTCAAACGGCAAAAGTCAGGAGTCACGGCTCGAGTTAGCGCGGCTACGGTTGTGCATTCCCAAACGCCGGTCACATACGCCGGTTTGAGCATATTCGGCAAGCAAGCCCTGCGAGGTTCGAATTCGCAAAGCAAATGGTGCAAAATATGGTACAAAAAGGCCGGGCGCATCGCGCACACACGTGAATACCGCTGAGAGTGACTGTGACGGCTCGCCGTCGCGGGTGTGAATTTATGACAACCGCAGCTTCGGGCTATCTCGCCGCTAGGCACTCAACGGGGAAAATGCCGCTCTGTGGGAATTCACGAGCGTGTCCTGAATTCACGAACGTTTTCGGACAGCTGCGGATCTCCACCGCTGCGGAACAGCGATACGCGTGTCTATTGCTGTGCTACGTACAACATGTCAGGCGGCAACGCGCTTCTGCCACGCCGGCTCGTAGATTCGCAAAACGGGCGCGGGTCTAACTTGCACTCGCAGACTGTAGATGGAAGCATGAAAAGCAGAAAGGCAAACGAGCAACGCAGGGGGCAATTCACAGATAAAACAAGCACAACGGCGCGACTTCGCGCATACATCAGAGTGGCGTGCCGGCACTCTGGGGATCCGAACCAGACTCTTACAAACTGCTAGTGACAAAGCTCTCATGTGGATTCGAAGTATATGTATGCAAATATCACATTTAATACTAGGCCACAAGAGGCAAATATCACTATACCGCAGAATGGTTTTGAAAGGTTCGGATCTCACTTTTCGAAAGCAGAGCTAGCTAAGTACTCAAGCGAGCATAGTGAAAGTCCGTGAATGCCATTGTCGTTTCGGATGCCCTGTGACCATTGGTTCCCAGTGACAGCGGCGTTTGGTGTCAACGCGCGCTTGCGTTTGCCCTGTCATGCATTGCCGAGACGTCATGTGTGGTCGTGTCGTGATGTCACTTCGCGTGATAACGATGGAATCGCCGGAATGAGACTGGCCCCAGTCTCATTCCAGTCTCATTTTTTTGGGGTCATTTTTTTTGTGGAATTTACACACATTTGATGCACTTAAACAAAAAATAACATTGTCGAATGCAAATTTTGAGAAATTTGATGTTTTTTCGACGATTTAGTGTGTTTTTCTGCCACGCGAACTCAGAAAAATCACCAAAAATACGATTCTCGACGAAAAATCCCCAAAACTTTTTCAAGTATGAATTTCCAATATACTTTACATATGCTTGATGCATAACAATAAGAACTCCTTGGAAAACAACGGATTTTTTCAATTTCGACCACCCTAAGATGGGGAAATATCATTACGGGGCCAGTCGTATGGGAAATAACCCTGGAAATTGGGTGGTAAACTATATTGCAGGAGTTTAAAGCACAGTTGTTACGTTATTTTGACGGGTTTGAACTTGGTTACAAGTCCACGATCGCAAGTTGCACACAGGAATAGTTGGATGCATAATTTTGGTGACCGTTTTGGTCATTTTACCCCTCAAACCCTGAAAACCCTGAGCGCTGGAACTGTCCATGTGAAGTTAAGCAACATAATCAAGAGTTACACGGCGCGTTGTCACCGTTTCGAGTTTGTATTTCCTTATATCATACAAAGAAACCGCTCTAGCGAGCTGGGATTGAAACAGTATACACATGGTAGGAAGATCTGTAAAAAGAAGGACGCCATGTTCAGGGTAAACAAACTTGTAAAACAGATTCTACTCAGAGAACAGGTTGTCGGCAATAGTCTTTAAAAGCTCTTCCTTTTCAGGACCTGAAGGCATACCGCCCTCGGGCGGACAGATGCGCTCATCCCAGCAAGTCAGCATTTCCGCAGGGTTGAAGGGATGCCACGCCCTGTGCCGAACTCCTCCGCGCCTGAAAGCGTCTGCGGTAAACAGCAAGTCCGTGTTCTTGAAAGTGCGCAGCTTGCGCTTGGAGCCCGGCATAAGGTTCGCAGCGCGTGGAATCCAGAACTGCCAGTGTACCAAACGTTTCTCCGAATCCAAGTCCAAGACCTCAACATAGTGCATGGGAAGTGAAACCTTCCCACGTGCAAGTGGAACCGTAAACCAGCACTCGTCGGCGGGGTTGTTTTCACCTGCAGCGGTGACAGCAAACGTTTTTGGAACTGCAGTTATCATTTCGAAGGTGTAGTCTGCCGGGAGGAAACGAGCCACAGCACGTTGCGCCAACGGCATGTCGTCCTCGTCTGACGAGTCCGACTTCACAGAAACTGCTGGAGCAGTTACGGGCCTTGCTGCTCGCTGAAGTAAAGGCATGTCGTCATACGAGTCCGACTCACTCTTCTCGGGCGATTCCTGAAATAGACAGCGGCCATTGTTGGCAGAACGTGTCCTGGCCTTCCGTTGAGGAGGGGAAAAGGTGGGAGACGCTGTCGTAGGGGGAGAACCTCGTGGTCGTTTAGGATCACCTGCTTCCGCCTGCCCAACTTTGCGAGTCTTGACACTGTCTTGGACAGGGGAGGAAGGAGGGGACGACGGGTATACACGCTTAATGCCAGCGGCAGCATTAGCGCGCATGCCGGGCACCTTTCTGCACCCTTCAACTGCAGCTTGACTGTTGGGGCCAGTTGATCTCCCCCCACGTCACGTCCCTTGCCTCGACCTTTCCTGCACTGCCCGGCAACGCAGCTTGACCGTCGGGGCCAGTTGTCCCCCCACGTCCCTTGCCCGACCCACGTCGTCCTCTGTCTCTCGACCTTCACCTCCGTTGTCGTCGGAAACCGGTCTCGCGCTTCCTGCATTCGAACGCTGACCGCGACGCCCCTTTTCCTGATGTTCCTTGCGCGCTGCGGCGGTCGCATTGAACAAACGTGTGGCCAACTCTGCAGCCAGCCCCGCACCGTCGAGCCCCATATGCTGCAACACCGCCTTAAGCTCGCCCTTAGTGTACCTGAATAATAAGGAACAGAATGAGGAACGCTTTGGTCAGTCAATGGGCAGCGTGCTTGATGGCGGTTCATATCATGTACTAATTAAAGGAAGTGACTATTGTAGAACTCACCAGAAAGAAATATCTTCAACTCGACGTGCTTCTTGCTCACATCTTTTCGTTATTTTGGGAATGTCCACTGGCAGATCCTTGACCATCACATTTCTGCCGTCTGCAATGGTCTCCAACTCTGGTTGAGGTTCAGTTGTTGCGGGGTCGGACGCCTCGGTCGTGTTCTGGTGCCAAGCGTTGCTCAGCAGCAACTTCAAGTCCAAGGGTTGCTGCTGATCAAACTTCGGGCCCTTCCAGGTGTCGTAGTCGGAAGCTTTCTGTGGTAAAGGAAAATACCCACATAGATGTTCTTGTTGCTCATGAGAGATACGGTCGACACCATGATCACATAGCCGCTGAAACGCATTCAGCGTGGCTGCCTCCTCCTTCGCTGGAAGCGGCTCCACTTCCTGCAAGGGTGGAGAGCTGTCAATGTCGGGATAGTGTTCATTACTTCCAGACCTTTGGTCAAGTCCTCGTCTACGCCTTTGGGAAGACATGGCTTAATATGGTCCCCCCCTTTGTACTTCATGCGAACTACGCCATGCTCGTCCTTTTGGAATTCCACGTAATGCACGTCGCGCACCATACCTCCATATCCCGTGAGGTTCCAGTTCAGATGCGGCTTCAACCACTTTTTGAAGTCCAGCTGCTGACCCTGAACTTGTACCAGCTTCAAGAACTTATTTACCGGCCACGATACAAGCCAGTTGATATAGTCTTCGAGTAAGACGAGCCATCGGCCTGCTTTTGTAGCATCCTTACCGAATATGTACATCTTCATCAAACCGAACCAGCCATCAACATCGTTGTGGGTGTGTCCAACCATCAGGCGATGCAACACGAGGTTGTGGTAGATGCCATAATGAACCAGCAGGGCGCAAAAGCCGAACGTGTAGCGATTCCAGTTTTCAGAGCCTCCGTCAACTTGAAGATGCAACGTCTTCCTGAAGAACCGTTTGCCACTATGCCCAAAAGCCAGGAGCACAAGCAGGTTGGTAAAGGAAGTCAGCATCATGTTCGCGCCTTTGGGTTGGCTCCAAGGAAAACTCAGATTGAAGAGCAACATGCAACCATGGAATATAGTGAGCTGCAGATGCAAGTTGAAGAAATTCTGTTTCTTCTCGTTGATGTGTTTCACTTGATGAGGGGCGTGAGGCACCACGGTATTCTTGTTTGCCGCCCCGTCAAGGGCGATGGAGTCGATCTCCCCAAGAGGATCAGCGCTTTCTCTCCTGCGTGCGTCGTAGCAGTTGCGTTGATACTTGTGCGTCGCGCTGTGTGATTCCTTCAGGTTAGTCAACTCCTTCCAAGCGTCATGGTCTGGGTCGGAAGCCTGCAACTTAGCCCAACGCGCGTCAAGGTTGTCGCAGATCGAACACATGCCTGACACTTCGACCTTCTTCCGAATACGGATTTTCAATTCGTTCTTGACCAAGTGCCTGCAGTATTTCCGGAAGGTCTTATTCACGACAAGGACCGGTTCCGCCACCAGGCGTCGGTAATTAATATACTCGACGTCGTAATCCAGCGGCTTGATCTGTAGCGACCCATTGGTTGGCATGTCTTGTGGAAGACCTTTTAACATGTGAACCATAGCCCAGTCCTTAAAAGCGTCGTAACAAGGACCGAACGGCGTTTTGGGGATCTTTTTCTCTTGAAAAACCGTCGTCTTTGGAATCATGCCACCCACTGCTAGGGCAGCCTTCTGATACCGAAAGAATGTAGCACGTGGCAAGCCCCATAAGTTGCGGAAAGTGACAGCGCATACCCTCTTGTCACCGAACTTGAACGGGGTGCTGATACAAGGGATGCAACGCTCTCCTGTTTTAGAGTCCCGCACGACTGCATCAGCAATAGTGGAAGTCAGCACAGAAGTGAGCTCTCTCTGAGATAGAAGATTCTTATGATTATAGTTTCTTTCGTAGGAAGCGTACGCAAACTGACGATCGCAACTCTCAGAGCATCCGCATGAATATTCAGCCGAGCAAAACGTGGCGATATTGTTTCGCTGTTTTTTGTCAAGCTGCTTTCTGGAGGGTCTCTTTTTGCGGGACTCCATGTTTTGAGCAGAACAAAAAATACTTACCTGAGTCGGGTAAACCGCTTTAGGTGTTTCTGTTTCGTGACATTGGTGACGAATTGTTCAGGAATTCTTTCAGGGCCCCAGAGCCCTTGACGAATTCTGAGAATTAGTCGAGGGCCCTCGACGAATTCTCAGAATTCGTCACGGGCGCTGGGGCCCCGCTCGACGAATTCTCAGAATTCGTCACGGGCGCTGGGGCCCCGCTCGACGAATTCTCAGAATTCGTCACGGGCGCTGATGCCCCGCTCGACGAATTCTCAGAATTCGTCACGGGCGCTGGGGCCCCGCTCGACGAATTCTCAGAATTCGTCACGGGCGCTGGGGCCCCGCTCGACGAATTCTCAGAATTCGTCACGGGCGCTGGGGCCCCGCTCGACGAATTCTCAGAATTCGTCACGGGCGCTGATGCCCCGCTCGACGAATTCTCAGAATTCGTCACGGGCGCTGATGCCCCGCTCGACGAATTCTCAGAATTCGTCACGGGCGCTGGGGCCCCGCTCGACGAATTCTCAGAATTCGTCACGGGCGCTGGGGCCCCGCTCGACGAATTCTCAGAATTCGTCACGGGCGCTGATGCCCCGCTCGACGAATTCTCAGAATTCGTCGAGGACTTTGGTAGATTGTTACCACCTTGACACAATCTTGCGGTTTTTCGTCACCGGTGCCCAGGTAGTTTTTAAACAATTTATTGTCTGGGTACCGGTGACGAAAAACCGCAAGATTTCACTTTATATTCTGCGCTTTCGTGTTCAAGAATAATGGGTTTAGCTTCCGTACAAGAACTGTTGGATAAGGCCCTTCCCGATTTGGAGAAGATATTAGAAAAAAAGCTCGTAAACGAGGGCAAGTGTATCGTTCCTTATGACTTAGCGGCAGATGTGAGCGAGATTATTCTAACATGGGATAACTATGGATTGAAAGGCCCCTTGTGGAAACACATTCTAGAGACTAAGCTTTTTACAGATGACTCAATTTTAAGGGTAACTGAAAAAATGGAGGAATATTGTGTTGATGATGCCTCCGATGGATCCGATAATGCCCCCGCAAAAAAAGCACCCGATCTTCCGGTTACAGCAGAAGAAGCACATGCGGCGCAAAACCTCGCAGAAGAGGTGGAAGCCGCAGAGAATTTGTTGCCTTACGAGGAGGACAGGAACCCCTTGGATCAGTTGCAGGTCCACGCTGAATTAGATGCGTTCAGCGTGGACCTTGTTTCGCTGGGTCTGATCACCTGCCAGGAGCTGGTGAAGGTCACGGCTGATGGGTGGGAGTACGTGCTTTTGGGGCAGTGCTTGGACCAGGGCGGTCTGAAGGATGGGGACGGCAAGCCCGTAATCATACATGCAGACTTCGGGCTGGAAAATGCCTGTGGGAAAGAGCTCCTGCTGAAATGCTAACAGTGCACCGGTGTAGATGAGTGAAATGAAAGAGCAAAGACTTATTAGACTACAAACACATTTTTTTAAAACTGTAAACTCGGTTTATATAAAATCAGTTCGATCATGAGTTCATGACTGACAGATGACGCTGACACAGTGTCGTTACAGTCTGTGTCATCATCCCGCTTTGCTATTCGCGGTTTGCTTGTCTAAGTAAGTAAGTAAGTACGGTAAGTAAGTAAAGTAGGTAAGGTAAGGTAAAGGTAAGGTAAGGTAAGGTAAGGTAAGGTAATTTGCTTCGGTCCTAAAACATAAAGAGCAGAGGTTTGATGATTCGATTAATTTGATCGAAACCGCTCTCCAAGGGGCTCTAGCTGACGAAATTGAACCATCGCGTGGCCATCCGAGATCGGACCATCAGATCGAGGATGCCACTGCACGCCGAAGGGGGACTACGGAACTTGTGCTGGATTTGGCACAGTGACACCTCGAAAATCTGTCACCTGCTTCATCCTAGAGTAGTCTGGGTGACCGTCACTCGCAGGCCGAAACCTAATCCCCGAACGTAAAGTCAGGTATATGTTTATCTCTTTTATCTTATCAATCCGACCGTTCTGATATCGAACCCCTGTATTAGGGTATAACGACAAATAGATATATATCGGCCCGGTATATCTAGCAACTTGGAACTTGCATCGGATCACCGTAGACCATTCACCAATTCTTGAATTCAGAATTCACCTTTCACCATCGCATGTGATGGTTGTTCCGTTGTTGGTTGATGGTTCATAACGAGAAGTGAAAGGCGTGTCAAGGTTCGGTATCGATTGTCTGATATTCTGATACCATCGATATATCCGAATATCAGGATCAATTGATAGCTAGTGAAGTTGTGCACTATCAAAATATTGGAATCGATTGATCCCATTAATCATTTATCAGAATCGATTGATGACAAATTGAAAATAATAATAAATTATCAATACCACGCGGAACATCTGATACCGAGTTCAAGGAGGGGATATACAGGTCCTTGTAGGTCCCGGTAGGTTCTTATAGATCCATGTAGGTCCCGGTAGGTCCTTGTAGGTCCCTGTAGGTCCTTGTAGGTCCCCGTAGGTCCCTGTCGAGGTTCGATATCGTTTGTCTAATATTTTGCGGATACCATCGATATATCAGACGAATATCAGAATCAATTGATAGTGAAGTTGTGCACTATCAGAATATTGGAATCGATTGATCACACCAATAATTTATCAGAATCGATTGATGATAAAATGCAAATAATCAAAAACTATCAATACCACGCAGAACAACCGATACCGAACCTTGAGGCGTGCCAGGCGGGCTCAAAGTATACACTCCGTCGGTCGTGAATTACAGGGTGACGACCGTCAGATCAACATTTTTCTCTCCACCGTTGAATATTAGTTTAGTGGTGCTATGTGCGAAAAAAACGCGGCAGGCACGACAGTACGATCAAAAATGTTGTAATCGAACGTTCGAGCGACTGTATGTGGTGTATGAACATCTGCAAGGTTTCGCTTGCGAGTTCGGTCAAAAGTCGCTCCTGCTGTTGTCGCTGCAAGATTCACTTACCTAATGCTTTTAAATATTCTTCAGCTGCTAATAATCTTGTTATTCATATGTTGATAAATAGGTTGTGCGTTTGCGCGCTTCATTTGAGCATTTGCTCGAATGGTGCGAGAACCATGAGCTCAAAGTTGAGGGGTGTAGCCCCGGATGCCACGAGCTACAAGCGCGTGTAATCCTGGAATGATGCGTAGCAAAGAGCTAAGGAACACTTTCCGTCTTCCTTACAGAATCGCCCATATTTAAGAAAACAGGGATTTTGGGCCACCACCGTACTCATCGAGTTGGGTACCCCCGCCCGCGTCAGCGTCATAAGAGAACTCGAAGAATAGTAAGCCATTTTCTTTCAATTAGCCAGCTATTTTCTTAAAATTTCATTGATAAACGCTTAAAACGGCCATAATTTCAGGAAAAATCGCCTGCGGCGCCAGCACAAAGGTTGCTTATTTCGGGAATTTTCTTAGCCGAAAAAGCCAGCCAGCCGTACTCATC
>LGRX02003719.1:60827-102379 GCA_001247695.2 Cymbomonas tetramitiformis
CCCAAGAAGCGTTAGCCGCAGGCAATGTCAACGGCGATCAGCTGTTTAAGGTAGGGATACTTTTCCCGGAGGGGGCATCACGAGATGCTCCGCCCAACTCGCGGATGAGCATCATCCGTAACTTTGAGCGTATCGCGTGATATATATATATATATATATATATGCGTGATATATATATATATAATGTGCTGCTGAAACGGTGATACGTATACGCAAAGGCGGCGTTCATTGATACTAAAAAGATGATATAAAAAGTGCTGTTGAGTGCTTATGTCGTGCGCGTTGACAACGGACTTGGTGACGCACTCGGGTCGAGGGTGAATGACAGTGACGCATCGTCAGATGAGGTGTCACCAGCAAACACATGGCAAACATTGTGCAGAGCTAGGAGCCATACCGGCTCGGCCAATACGGCACGTGCCAACCCCAAACTGAATGCAACTGTTACTGCTAAGTTCTAATCACAAATTCAGTTCCCTCGAGAATCATCACACGCCATGCGGGCATGGAGAAGGGTCATCGCTGAAGTGCATCGTCTCTGAATCCAATCTTGCTTTTCAGCTGACCGGCAGGGTGACTGTAGCTGATCCTGGATAGGCGGGACCCACGGAACCGTGCGGAGAGCCGGCCAATCGGTGTCATCGCCGGCCACAGAGGCGTCGGGCATGGGCTCCGGCTCGGTACAATCGACAAGGGGGCGGAAGGTAAACGAAGCCGGGTCGCCATCATCAACGGCAACAAACTGCAGCGAGGGCGAGCTTTGGCTCACCGGGGCAGCCGGGGTAGCCGCAGCCAGTACACCACCGGTGGGTTGGGTCCATGTAGCAATCGTAGGGCGCGCCGGCGCCGTCGGCGCGTCAGGCGGTGCCTGACCGGGCACGAATGATGCGGTGCATGAGAAAGGGCACACCCCCTTTGTGGTGAGGTGACCATCAGTCACGCCCCAAAGGCGGAAGCACGTGACACACGGGTGTCCAACCCCTTCCCACGCCAAGTAGCGGCCTCGCCGGGGCTGCTTCCAATCGCCGACGGGCTTGACGATGTTGCTGCGCGCATGCATGGACTGGAACGCAGCACCACCCGACCCGCCCGTCCGTACCCCGCCACCACCAGTGCTCGGGGATGATGAAGGGGCGAGGCGGGAGAGGTGCCCTTCGCTCTGCCACACGGTGGCGATGCGGAGAGCAAGGGTGGAGAAAGTGAACCTTTGGCTAGCGGCGAGCTCACGTACAGTAATCACGCACCTTTAAGGAAACTCGGCGTTAAGGAAACAGCCAGCGTTTCGAGGGGAGGGGGGGGGTTCCCAACTCGATGAGAAAAGCTGGCTGGATTTTCCGACTTATGAGATGGCCTGAAATAAGGGAAATGACCGCTGGCTGCCTCGCTGGAGAGGCATTTCTTAAACTAAGAAAACTTTGCCGGGAAATTGACAAATATGGTATATTTGATGGGTTTTCATGATTTTTTGCACAAAACTTGTCTTAAAGGTTTAAGTTCCTGATAATCTGTTTCAGAGATAATGTCGTCATCTAAATCTTGCTTTAATTTCTTGAAGCTGCGCACGGCTCTCAGGGTCCATTTTCTCGGAAATTGGACACCTTAAGAAAACGGGCTGGCTCGGGAAGGTGTCCATGTGGATGGTTATGGAATTCGCTGGCTGGCTCACGAGATCGCGGTCCACTATCCATAGCGTTCTCTTATGACGCTGACGCTGGCGGGGGGGGGAGGGGGGGTACCCAACTCGATGAGAAAAGCTGGCTGACCTGGATTTTTCTGTTTTATTACAGGTGGGTGATTACTGTAGCACCACCAGATACAGTGGGGATACATGCGGGGAGCTCGCCGCTGACCGGCTGAGGACGTGCTGAAGATCTTGTACACGTCCAGCGTCGTCGTAGCCGGGATGGAGTCGTTGATGTTTGTCGCACAGAACCCGGAAAACCGTAAGCTGCGGGGCGGGGTCGGCAGTCTCGTCAATCGTAGTTGCCCGCAGCTTCGTCCAGAAGCGAAAAGTGTCGGGGTCGGTGGTGGCCTCGACTTGGAAACGAAGGCGCTGCAAAACGCAACGCCCATCGTGAGGGTGCACGCGGGCGGACTCCTGGTAAAGGGCAAATGCCGTGCCCTGGAGGACGCCCTTGAGAATGATGAAAATCAGCTCGTTCAGGGACCAGTGGCATTCCAGATACTCGTGCTCGAGGTCGAAGAGCTTGTCGTACTCGTAGTGGGAAATCGGTGAGAGAACGTGACGAAGGTTCCCAAGAAGGATGGCGAAGTCGGTCTCGGCGTCCAAACGTGTAGCCCTTCTGCGGTTTAAAACCATGGGAGCGGAGCACCTTCACGAGCTCCTCACCGTAAGTAAAAGCGTAATCGAGGCGCTCGCTGTACTCGTGCTGCTGCGAGGCGCGGACCGGGGTGGACTCCCAGACCGAGGCATCGCGATGAAAATCAGCGGAGGTAGCAGCCAGCGAAATGAAGGTGGGCTTGCTGATGAGCGCAGACATGCGCACCACCAAATCGGGATCGGTAACCGGCGTCCGAGGACCCCCCTGAGGAGTAGGGGCCCTGGAGCCGGAATATGCGGAACCAGCAGGTGAACCAGGGCATTGTATCGGTTGCAGAATCGCTTATCGATCGATTTCGATATTTAATAATTATAATCGATTATCGGCGATATCGATACATATCGATATCTCAAAATTATATACGCTCTCTCATATACAACACATAACACGTTGAATTCCGAAGCGAAGCGATGCCGATCTATCGATTAAATGTGCGCAAAATGGATATCGATTGAGACTTATATGCCAATATTTACCGATATATCGATATATCAGAATATCGGCACAACCGATACACGGCCTTGAGGTGAACCCGATGCAGCTGCGGCACGCGCGGAGCGGAGGGCCTCCCCCACTGGTCGAGGGCTTCGTCGGCTAGACGCCATTGCTGGAACGAAGTAAGGCGAAATTGCAAAATGCGTAAAAAGTGTAGGGCGCTGCTGCTGCCCGGATGCACTGACGAGAAAAAATGTCGCGGCCGCGATCGCAACCGGTGGCCGACGACGGGATGTGGTTGTTGCCGTGAGGACGAAACTGCGGCGTATAAACGTCGGCGTTGATGTACGAGGAGGGCTCGGCGCGCTCCAAGGATCAAAAGCAATGAAGAAGAACGCCCACAAGTGGTGGCCGATAATCTCACAAAAAACAGGATATATCTTTATGAGTGTGTGTGTGATATATCGGGGATTCGTCTGCGGCTGGCTCTATTTATGTCGCCCAGTGCCTTGGGGCTTTTTCACCTGCCGGGGGACTGGTGATCGACACCCACTTTATGGGGTACTGGCATCTCGTTGTGAACGGGGACGGCCACTGGAATGATTTGGATGATGGGATGTGGCTGTCCCTGTGGTACCCTTCTGATGGGTACTGCCTCTTTGAGTGCGTCGGGGATTCGTCTACGGCTCGCTTTTTGGGAGTGTCTTGGATTCGTCTGACGCTAGCTCCCTCTCCGTGTACAGTGCTCATGGTTATTACACATGCCGGGGGACTTGTGTTCTTTGACCTTGATATGAAGTACTGGCGGATCGCTGTGAACGGGGACGGCCGCCGGGTGGAAGTGGGTTTTGGGAGGCGGTTATCCCTGTGGTGCCATTCTGGCGGGCACTGCCTCTTGGAGAGCTCGGTAGATTCGTCTGTCGTGCTGCGAGGAGAGGCAGAAGGTGGTGAAGTATTACACCTTCTGTGTTTTCCCTTGAATTTTGTGGGGAGCACTTAGGTGCCCGCATGTTTCCTTTTTTTGACATGGGGTGTCCATACTGTGTGGTGTGACTGCATTCATGACATAACCATGGACCAACAGGTCCCATCCATCCACTGGGGGGCATGCCAGCAGGGTCCGCTTACTCCGTAACCCAGAGACCAACAGTTGTTTGGCGACGATCGGTCACATCGTATCATCTTTCCATGCTGCTTTGCATTTGGGTTGGGAATATGTATGCGTTTGTGGTATCTTGTCACGGCCCCATCCTGCTCTTGATTTGCTTTTCACATCCACTGGGATGATGATGGGCTGGCTTTTGTTGGCCGATCTCATGCCGTTCAGTGTGTGATATATACATATATACTTCGTATATCAGGCTGAAACAGTGATACAGATAATGCGCAGTGGGCGGGCGTTCACGGATACTAAAGATGATATAAAATGCTAAGTTGAGTGTATTATGCCGTGTGCAGTGACGGTGTGCGCTCGGGTCGAGGGTGAATGACAAGTGACCCACGCCCCCCACGGTCACGGGGGGGGGAATGTCCCCGTGACGTAGCATTCTCTTCACAACACCCAAGATAATATGTATGTAAACTGCACAATGCATTACGATAGTTTAGCATTGTAGAATATATCATGGTTGTAGGCACCTTTTTGCCCGAAAACCCTCTTCACAGTGTGAAAACGGGGAAACCCGCTTCTCACTATGAAGGCCGCGAAGCATCTTCTGAGGTTGACGATCGGGTAATTGCGCGTCGAATCTAGATAAAAAAAATGGCATATTCTCAGGATATTCCCTGACCGTCGGAATGCATACGAAAAGACAGAAATTACGAGAACCCACAACAACATACAACTACCAATACGGTGCAGTGGTATTTAGTATTCGGCAGTAGGCAAATCCCAAAAATTCCAAAACACTGAACCATAACTCGTATGAGATATCTATGAATCCCCTCCTGCAAATACAAGGACCTCCGACAGGCCAACTCACAAAGCATCAAACACCACTACCTCCACTAGAGTTGCCATTATACTATATCACTCTAAAAACACCACCACATCGAATACAAATGTATTGACATGACACCACATATTATAGGCATCCAGGATCACCCAGACCATGCCAAACATGACGCTTATCCCGGCGCGACGGGGCCTGCGAGACTTGTGGAATGCAGCACATCATTTTGTGATTAACATACGATGCATGTGCGAGATGTATAACTGCGTCGTAAAGTGCGCACCGTGCAGAAACGCAATCCTCAGCCTGCGTCGCACACTGTAGCGGTATAATGTATGCAGGGTCGTCGTATCACAACCTTTCTTGCACAGCGACCAACAAGGCTATATAACAATCTGAAAAAGGGTATGCAACAACGTTGCGATTCGATCCTGAGTGGGGCTTTGGAACCCACTCGCTCGTTTCCACACTCCGATAATGAGGTAACGCGCTTGTGGCAAGCCTATTATACGGCTTGGCATGCCGTATTATGTCGCCATTCCGTGATTCGTACCTCCTTGGTGCATCGCACCATAATAATTATAACGGGTACTTTGTATAATATATTCATATAC
Organism: Cymbomonas tetramitiformis; assembly: GCA_001247695.2. Classification (NCBI taxonomy): domain Eukaryota; kingdom Viridiplantae; phylum Chlorophyta; class Pyramimonadophyceae; order Pyramimonadales; family Pyramimonadaceae; genus Cymbomonas; species Cymbomonas tetramitiformis. The sequence continues at coordinate 66,171 of LGRX02003719.1, forward strand.
AAGTTATACCGAATGAACATCGAACGGTACGTAGTCGATATGGTATATAATCTCACGGTGTATGCCATATGCATTGGGCCACACACTCAATATATGATTGGCAGGCATTATACCTCTATGCCGGTCCAGTTTTTTCAGCCTTGCGACCCACACGTACGCGTGAGACCCGAACCCTGAGAGCTGGTCTGCATTTCAAACCTCCCCTCCCTGCCCCAAAAGTATTATTCCGCCACTCTTAATAATAATAATAATAATAATAATAATAATAATAATAATAAAACATTTACGTCGATGAGTGAGGCAAGGCCTTCGGAACGATCTACAAGAGTTTGTTCCCCTCATACATAATTGTCTGCTAAAGTAGGAGGCATTCCACAAAGCATGGAAGCAGGAGCGGCGCGGCACTAAGGGAGACGTGTCGGCCACCAGAATCGGAAAAAAAACATCAACAGGTCGCGGAGCTAATGCATGGTGGAGATGCCACTCTTCTAGTATGTTGGGGCACCTCGCACGCCGCACGAATCGAAGCGGTTCGCTCGCTACGCCCTGTTCCGTCAGCGCAACAATGCTCGGGTCACACCCCCTCCAGTGCCCCCATCTACCACAGTCTACATATCAACAACCTTTTGCACTAGAATTAGGGGTGTCCCGAGGGTGGGATGTGGCAAGGCGCAGTATACCCACATCCCACCTGATGTCCTTCGACGATCCCCACCATGCATCTTGCCTTGGGCATCGAGCTACACGCCGCTAGAGCAGGCCAACTGCACCCTACCTGTCATCAAACTCTGGGGGGTGGACCCGCGTCATCGAGATACGGGAAGATGGCTAGCGTGCAGGTTCCCAAGATAAGTACATAGCAGCATATCGGGAAACGAAAAGTCACGGCTACTCTACTAATCGGACAGTGGTGCAGATATGTTGGTGCAGATATTTTGTTTAACCAATAGCATTTTGCGAAAACCGGTAGCGTGGTGGGCCATAACCTTATGTGAATAGTGAACACGCGGTACGGTGATATATATACATATATCAGGCTGTGGCGCAAGTGGTAGCACAACACTCTCGGCAAGACTAAAATGGATTGCATACAATACTTAGGGTTTTGTGCAATGCACTGACAATCAAGACGGTGAGACACGGAGCAAGTGACACGGCTGCCCGAGGGTTGAAAGCAGGAGGCAGACACCCCCCATCTTATGGGGAGGGAAAGTCCCTAGTCTCACTCCCCAAGAAAAGAATGGTAATGGACGAATTGCCATGCCCATGCTCAGTTCGCATTCATCGTTACATTTACTAGGCACGGTCGATCTCAAAAAAAGAGATCTCCACTCGGCCATCTAACCGTAACAGCATGTGTGCGACAGTGCTTTTCTTTTTGCGTCCCAACAAGCCATGCCATAACGCGTGCGTGGCGTCGCGGTAAATTTACGCGAGTGCAGTGGCACTGTCATCGTTAGCGTATGGCGATCGTGAGATCGAGGATTCATTTGCGTCGCCCGTTGGGATTCGAGCTTGGCTATTGCTGCTGCTGATTGACTAAGTAAGGTAATTGACACCAGGCCAAGATTATAAAGGTCCTAGGCACGGTCGATCTCAAAAAAAAAGATCTTCACTAGGCCATATGACCGTAAGATCATGTGTGATGCGACAATGCTTTTCTTTTTGCGTCCCAGCATGCCATGCCATAACGCGTGGGTGGCGTCGCGGTAAATGTATGCAAATGCAATGGCACTGTCATCGTTAGCGTATGGCGATCATGCGATCAACAATTCGTCTGCGTCGTCCGATGGGATTCGAGCTTTGCTACTGCTGATTGACTAAGGTAAGTAAGTAAGGTAATATGACTAAGGCCAAGATTATAAAGGTCAGAGGTATCTTCAGTAACATAAACATTCACCCACGTTCTTCAAATTTACTGTATTGCTATAAAATTACTGTATTCGCCGATATTATTACAAAATCAAGAAAACCATCCGTCATACGGAGTTCTACATAGCTTTATATCTTCCCTTCTGCACCAGCAGCAACTGCGTGATACTGCCGCGGAATGCGCTTTAAGTAAACCGATACCTTGTGTACCGATGTTGCGCATAGCCGCACAACCTGATGTTTCACATCACGAAGAAGGTAACAACGTTGTGTCGCCATCATCGGCATTATCCCCGCCTAAATACGGCAGTAAGTATCCAGCACGCTGCGGGTGCCTCAACTGTATGTCACACCACCACCACAAACCTGACTGAGCGCGCATGCTCCCCATGCACAAGAGGGCCACAAACCTGACTGAGCGCGCATGCTCCCCATACACAAGAGGGCAGGGATCAGGATGCGCTTTTGCATGAATTGCATGGGCCTCAATCCCGATTCTCAGATATCAGATTGCTGCAGCTCATACAGGCCATCTTGGACTACGACTTACGAACCAATTATGGACCACTTTCCATCAGAAAAAACTTTTAGCAAAAGCACTTTCACAGAACCGGAACACTGGCTCACAGCAGACATTGCATGGAGCCCCGCCGTCACAGTGCGTTGCATCCCGCATTCACCTTGCGAAGACCGCGCATCTCGTATCCTCTAACTGTCTCGTCCACAACTCCAAGCATTTCTGCTATTTCCCGCAGAGTCTTGAACCTTCGATCGCCATCCAAACCATATCGCAACCGCAGGATATACCTGCCACAAAGTTGCAGAGCATCCTCCATGCTCAGCCAAGGCAAGTTGCGCTGATCATTCCCCTCATATCAGCCCACACGACTTGCATGCGACACCTACTTCATGCTATGCATCAGCAACTGACATATGTTATTTATTCCCCGCCTGCAACCCAAATTTGATCACTTGCAAGATGGTGACCCCCTAATTGCCGCAGCCAACGGTCGCAGAACACCAACTACGAGTCTCAACTAGATTGAGGCTCATATTAACCAATACACCTCCACGACGTCGTCCCTAAACACTCTAAAATTATAAATCCTAAGCCCTAAAATCTGACTGGTGCATGACAACGAAGCATCCCAACCTGTGCATCTGACTGGTGCATGACGGAGTGTGAGAGCCATCTGAGCGCAGTGAAATGGACGCAGCACCCGCCAAGCCGTCGAGCCCGCGTGTTTGGCTGCGGCTTATGCATATTCTCACGTGGCACATCTCATCACTCAGCGCACAGCCACAGCCGAGGAAAGCCGCCATCCGCACACTCCCAACAGTGCATGCATGCTGCAGCAAGTTGCGCTAGGCGTGGCACCGCTGAATGGGCAGTTTCATTGGGAAGGCCTCGCGTCGCGGCGGTGCAAGGCCGCGCGCCAGCCAGGCGCAAGCGCTGTGGGGGGCGTGCAGTCAGTCCACGGACGCTAGCGCATGCATCAACACACGGCTTCTGCGCTGCCGCTGATGAGCCCCGTCAGCGCCACATCAGCGGGCCGGAATGATTTTGCGGGGCTCTCACTTCTCCCGCGGCAGGAGGGTCTCGAGCAAATCCTCGAGGTCCATCTTGAGGAAGTCCGCCTCCACGTCCTCTTCCACGCGCTCCGCACTCCCTGCGCTCCGCCTCCCATACATCAATAAATAAGTAAGACTCCCTGCGATCCGCCTCCCATAAATAGATAAATAAATAAACCTGCGCTCCGCCTCCCACCATACACTCTCGATTGGCGCACACTCCCCGCATCCTGCCACTCCAGTCATGCACATCATGCATGTCAGCGGTCATGAACCCCTCTTGCCTCCCCCCCTCGTGCGCCGCCCACGCATCTACCCATTCCACCGCTCTCGCCTTCCCCCTTGCGCGCCGCGCTGCCACCATCACGATTTCTCCAGGCACCCCACGCCACGTGGCCATAGCGCTCCATGGAGCAAGGGGCTGTGCACGGAGCCTTGAATCCACGTGGCGCATGGTGCCCAGGGGGACGGCATCCTCAAGATCCACAGCACAGTCGTGTTCATGTTTCGCGATCCATGTCATAATTATGTCCATATCTAACAAATGGAGAACTTGCATCTTGAATCTCAAAGTGTGATAAGAAGCGAAAGCTCGGCTGAGCGCTTGGTGTTTCTATACCCCTGGGTGGGTCCAGGGTGCTGCTCGCCAGCAACCAGGATGCCTCAGCGACTAGAGGCCGCTTAGCAAGATGCTCTGACCCCCACGGTATGGCTCGCCGCGCCCAGCACAGGATGCACTGAAAGCGGGGAGCGCGGTGACTGGGGAACGCACCTGAGGTGTTACTGTCAAAGAGGATGGCGTCATCCACGAGCTCTTTCGATTCTCCGCTCGAAGACGTCCCGATGGTCTGCACCCCACTTCTCAACAGCTTGACTCTCTGGCAGCTAGGAAGGGTTGATGGTCGGGGGGTTGAGTGGTGCCTAGCCCGAGAGAGCAGCAGGAGGAGGCGGTGTGACTCTGCGGGCTGAACCGTACGCTAAAGAGCAAGTCGCGGAGACTGCTTATCAAACGGAACTTGTCAGAACCCAGGAAAGAGCAAGAAGGCCGGGCTGACGTCGCGCACCTTATCTAAAGAGACGGGCACCGTTGTCCAATGGCGGACGTCCAGAACCCGTTGCTCTGTCACTCCAGCCACGGTGGCCAGCTCAGCGTCCGTTGGATTGCGTCCATGCGTTTTGATGAACTCGCGCTCCGCCTTCATCATTTGGTTCTGCACGCCGCGTTCCCAATCCCCAGGTCATCAGATTTGCCCACGGAGGCTGCCACTGCGCAGCGGATGGAAGGGCTCTCTGAGAAGGCTTCAGCCAATCAGAGCGCAGTGCAACCATCTCGCGGCATACCTTATGGCCTCGCAGACAGATGTAAGTTCCCGCGGGCTCCAAGACGCGATCTAGCTTTCCCATTGCGATGTGCAGAGGAGAAAACACGATTCTGGTGATTGCGAAGGAGAGAACTATATTTTGGTGATTGTGCATGAGATAACTACATTTTGGCGATTGCGAAGAAGAGAAGCTATATTCTGGTGATCGCGAAGGAGAGGGAGTATATTCTGGTGATGGCAAAGCAGAAATATTTTCTGGTGATTGCAAAGGAGAGGGATTCTATTCTGGTGATTGCAAAGGACAAATATTTTCTGGTGATTGCCGCGGGAATACGAATGGGGGGTGTAAACAGGGTGAAGCGCGGGAAGGTCAAGATGGGGGCAAGACGGGTGGACGTGCCTGCTGCTCGTGGAGGTACACCGGGATGCGAATAGTGCGTCCCATGTCGAAGATTGCTCGTGTCACACCTTGGCGCACCCAATGGTAAGCATACGTTGAGAACTTATACCCACGGCTGGGGTCAAACCTCTCCGCGCTCTGCATCACGCCCATCCCCCCAATCTTTCAGTCTCCCCAAGGCCCTGCAGCATGGGGCGGGGCGGGGCGGTTTGGGGAGGGGTCGGGAGGGGGAAGAGGGGGTCGGAGACAACCGATGGTGATTCATCTCACCAGGGCTCGGAGAGGGGAGGGAAACACACTTGCAGCAGTTAGGAACCCTTGCAACCCTTCCGCAGTTTCAGCACAGCTCAGACCGGCTCTGTTGGACCTGGCACTCCCTCGGGCACCATTTGCAGGAGGCGCGCAGGGACCTGTCATCACAGGAGGCGCGCAGGGACCTGTCATCACAGGAGGCTCGCAGGGATCTGTCGTCACAGGAGGCGCGCAGGGACCCGTCAAGATAAGCGCCAGCAGCGCACGTCGCACTGCCTCCTCTTGAGGAATGCCCTGTTTGGATCGTCCTCGTATCTCCATCTGAGGAGTTTTGAGTTCGCTGCGGATGACCCTCTCCACACGGAAAGTCCCTCGGAGAGAGCGCACAGACACTGGGCTCCAGGCTGTGCGCGGGCCAGAGGCGTGCCGGGGCCTGCTAGGGGCGTGCTAGGGGCGTGCCTTCATCAAGCCCAGGCACCCCTCCTGCATCAGGTCCTCCAGGCTCATGTCGTGCCCAAACATGTACTTTCGCGCAACTGACCCCACCAAGCCTAAATTTGCCTGCCACCCAACTCCGCCCGGCAGCTCCCCGTGCTCTCAGCGGTGATGGAGTATCAACGGCAACGTCCACTCGGCAGTGCAGTCTCCTAGATGGAGCAGAGTCTACACGGTGACATCGTCTAAGCGGTGACATCGTCTCAGCGGTGCCATCATCTCAGCGGTGCCATCATCTCAGCGGTGCCATCATCTCAGCAGCACCGACATCTCAGCAGCATGTCATCTCAGCAGCACCGTCATTTCAGCAGCATATCTCAGCAGCACCGTCATCTCAGCAGCACGTCATCTCAGCAGCACCGACATCTCAGCAGCACGTCATCTCAGCAGCACTGACATGTCATGACAGGGGTGCCCTCATGTCAGCGGTGCATTCAAGTGCCAAATTTTCGATTCAGCATTTTTGGCCTCAAAGTTTGGAGCCACCATTATCTGCCTCAGCCAAGCTAGCAGAGCCGCCACAAGATGAGGGCCACACACCTGTACTAACAGCTCCCGCGCCTCCTCCCCCTTGCAAATAATATGCTTCATTTCCGCAACCGATGACAGTCCTGCATGCGCCGGTATCATGCTTCCGTTCAGTCAAGAGGGAGACTACCCCCTCGCCCCACCCTCCGAGGGCGTGGGTCCCTCTCCAATCCCCCCACACCCTCCAAGTATGTACGTCCCTCCCCCCCCACACCCTGAGATTGTAGGTCACTCCCTTTTGCAAAACCCTAACCCTAAAATATGTTGCGGGTACATGTCTGCTGCTTGACTGGGTTCTACCTGCAGTATGCGCCAGGTCAGCATCAGTCGGCTCGCGGCGGGTGGGCATCAACCCGGCTATTCCCTGCGGCCAAAGTGTCACCCGCAGTCCGCGGTAAACATGTCAGGCATTTACCATCAACCTCCAACAGGCATTTGATCGGGACTAGCAGCCAATCACTGATCGGGGCTAGCAGCCAATCACTGATCGGGGCTAGCAGCCAATCATATCCGTCTGCAGCAGGCGATAATCCATGGAGTACATAAGAATGGGATATTCCCATAACCATGTCATTCAATTGAAAAACCCATTTAGCATCCAGGAAAAATAAAAGCATCATGTTGATGTCGACATGCGTGCAATAAAAATGCAACGCACGTCACCCTGCCGTGCTCGCATGCTGACCAGTGGCTCGCACCCAGCAGCCTATCACGTCTCCCCTGCCGTGCTCGCATGCTGACCAGTCGCTCGCACCCAGCAGCCTATCACGTCCCCCCTGCCGTGCTCGCATGCTGACCAGTGGCTCGCACCCAGCAGCCTATCACGTTCCCCCTGCCGTGCTCGCATGCTGACCAGTGGTATGGTTTTCATCAACGTTGAGAACGATGTGGATGAATGCTTTTACTATGTTGGCTATCGTCACTTGCAGTTGCTCGTACTTTGTGAGCAGACTCTGCGATCTCCGCTGCAAGCGCACTTTCTATCAAACTTTCGCGGAGGTCTTCCAGGGCGCGTAGAGCCTGCTCGCCCCGCACACACGCTTGCGTCAAGTCACGGGCTCATCGGATACGTCACAGCCCACAAAGATGGATGGTGTTGGAGCCGCTTGAGTTCCGCCTTGCAAGATCCATCCACGGCTTAAGTTCCGCCTTGCAAGATCCATCCACGGCTCCAGATGGACATGTAAGGGCACCTAATCAGTACGAGGTAGGTACACACCGACACCTCTCATCGGCCGTGATACAGACATCCCTCGATCAGGGACAGGTTGCACTAGCTGGATGACATGGCAGGCTGAAGATGTTCTCACACGTCTCGCGAAGACCTGGCTAGGTGACGTGGCAGGCTGAAGATGTTCTCACACGTCTCGCGAAGGCCTGGCCTAGGTGACGTGGCAGGCTGGAGATGTTTCTCACACGTCTCGCGAGGGCCCGGCTAGGTGATGTGCCAGGCTGGAAATGTTCTCACATGTCTCGCGAAGACCTGGTTAGGTGACATGACAGGCTGAAGATGTTTCTCACACGTCTCGCGAAGACCTGGCTAGGTGACGTGGCAGGCTGGAGATGTTTCTCACCTCGCGAAGACCTGGCTAGGTGACATGACAGGCTGAAGATGTTCTCACACGTCTCGCGAAGACCTGGCTAGGTGACGTGGCAGGCTGGAAATGTTCTCACATGTCTCGCGAAGACCTGGTTAGGTGACATGACAGCCTGAAGATGTTCTCACACGTCTCGCAAAGGCCTTGCTAGGTGACGTGGCAGGCTGGAGATGTTTCTCACACGTCTCGCAAGACCTGGCTAGTGACGTGGCACGCTGGAGATGTTTCTCACACGTATCGCGAAGGCCTGGCCTAGGTGACGTGGCAGGCTGAGAATGTTCACACACGTATCGCGAAGGCCTGGCTAGGTGACGTGGCAGGCTGAGATGCTCACACACGTCTCGCGAAGGCCTGGGTAGGTGACGTGGCAGGCAGAGAATGTGCACAGACGCCTGCAAAGGCCCTGGCGATGACGTGGCAGGCTGGAGATGTTTCTCACACGTCTCGCGAACACCTAGCTAGGTGACGTGGCAGGCTGGAGATGCTCACACACGTATCGCGAAGACCTGGCTAGGTGACGTGGCAGGCAGAGGATGTGCACACCTGTCTCGCGAAGGCCTGGCCTAGTTGACGTGGCAAGCAGAGGATGTGCATACACGTATCGCGAAGGCCTAGCTACGTGACGTGGCAGGCTGGAGATGTTTCACACACGTATCGCGAAAGCCTGGCCTAGGTGACGTGGCAGGCTGGAGATGTTTCTCACACGTCTCGCGAACACCTAGCTAGGTGACGTGGCAGGCTGGAGATGCTCACACACGATCGCGAAGACCTGGCTAGGTGACGTGGCAGGCTGGAGATGTTCTCACACGTCTCGAAGACCTGGCTAGGTGACGTGGCAGGCGAAAGATGTTCTCACACGTCTCGCGAAGGCCTGGCCTAGGTGACGTGGCAGGCTGGGAGATAGAGTTTCTCACACGTTCCCGCGAGGGCCCGGCTAGGTGATGTGCCAGGCTGGAAATGTTCTCACATGTCTCAGACCTGGTTAGGTGATGACAGGCTGAAGATGTTTCTCACACGTCCGAAGACCTGGCTAGGTGACGTGGGCAAGCTGGAGATGTTTCTCACACGTTACGCGAAGGCCTCGCCTAGGTGACGTGGCAGGCTGGAGATGTTCTCACACGTCTCGCAACGACCTAGCTAGGTGACGTGGCAGGGCTGCAGATGCTCGCACATGTCTCGCGAAGGCCTGGCCTAGGTGACGTGGCAGGCTGGAGATGTTTCTCACACGCCTCGCAAAAGCCTGGCCTAGGTGACGTGGCAGGCTGGAGATAGTTTCTCACACGTATCGCGAAGACCGGCCTAGGTGACGTGGCAGGCTGGAGATGTTCTCGCACGTCTCGCAAAGGCCTGGCTAGGTGACGTGGCAGGCTGGAGATATTTCTCACACGTATCGCAGACCTGGCCTAGGTGACGTGGCAGGCTGGAGATGTTCTCGACGTCTCGCAAAGGCCTGGCTAGGTAACGTGGCAGGCTGGAGATGTTTCTAACACGTCTCGCGAAGACCTAGCTAGATGACGTGGCAGGCTGGAGATGTTCTCACACGTCTCGGACGGCCTGCCTAGGTGTCGTGGCAGCCTGGAGATGTTCACACACGTATCGCGAAGACCTAGCTATGTGACGTGGCAGGCTGAGATGTTCTCACACATCTCGCGAACGCCTGGCTAGGTGACGTGGCAGGCGGGATGCTCTTACACGTATCGCGAAGACCTGGCTAGGTGACGTGGCAGCCTGAGAATGTTCACACACGTATCGCGAAGACCTGGCTAGGTGACGTGGCAGGCAGAGAGTGTTCTCCACGTCTCGCGAAGGCCTGGCCTAGGTGACGTGGCAGGCAGAGACACCGCACATGTATCGCGAAGGCTTGGCCTAGGTGACGTGGCAGGCTGAGAATGTGCACACACGTATCGCGAAGACCTGGCTAGGTGACGTGGCAGGCTGGAGATGTTCTCACACGTCTCGCGAAGGCCTGGTTTTCCTCCTGTCCCTGGGTAAGCTGTGCACTGGGACAGGTCGACTTATGCTAGCAGTGCAGCGACAAAGCCGTTTCTTCTTCGATAAAAGGCTTTGACCTGAAGGCGCCGCGTGCGCGCTCGATGCAATCCGGGAAAACAGAGGTCTCGGGGTTGGGTCTCCTACTTGCACTCGCATCCCCAGAGTCTGCTCCTGGTCCTGCGTGAGGAGCGTCTGCTTGCCGCCTCTATTCGCCACCTCCTGTAGGCGCACTTGACAGATTGTGAGCGCTGATCCACAATCGCGGCTTGGGCCCACTTCGGGCGTGACGGTCGCTCGAGCTCAAACCAGGCCTTCTGCACACTTCACGGCTATCGGATGCTGCAGCGGATACTCGGGACCACCCGCCACGCCCAAATGTGTGATGGAAGAGTGCGAGCGACAAAAGCCTCCGGCTGCGGGCTCACAAGATCCACAAGCACGATGCGTGCAAACATCGGTTAGGATACTTCTGAGCTGGGCAAAACGGTATCGCGAGCCTTCCTCAGCGGTGATCAAGGCAGGGATTGAACCTGAAGTCCTGCCAACAGCGCTGGGACATCGAGGTGGTCCGGCTCCCGTGCTTTACACAACGCGGTCTTGGCCGCATTTACAACACCCCTTTCTCTGCTGCTCATTCTCATTTGGGCAGCAAATTCCTTTCCCGCTGCAAGCAAATAACAGTAGAGGATGAAGTTAGGATAGAAGCGATAGACTCGTTGGAAACTTTCAAACTGTCGGAATGGTATAGCAACCATCGGCGATAAATGAGAACACGAGGACAGCTTCGGAAGTTACCACGCCGCCCGCCTCGTTTCCTCCGCTGCCGTTTGGCGTCGTCCCCTGTGCTGCTAACTGTGGTATCGGAGTGCTCAGCCCCGTCAACCGAGAGAGATCGCCCTCGCGTACGCACTGCAGCTGCACTAGCCTTGGACACGTCGACAGAGCTACTCGGGCTCTCCCGCTTCGAAACCCGTCTCTTGACACGTGCCTGTCTTCGCATCAGAATTTGGCCTTGATTGAGCGACTGAATGTTTTCAACTCGTCGCTCCAGGCGCTGCTTCTCGCGCGCGCGTCTCTGCAGCGTTTCCGCGCCCGCTCGGACTGTTTGGGCTTCGCTGACCCCCGCTGCGCTTTCTCGGCCTGCGGGGTGTCTCTGGGCTCTATAGCGCATTTTAGTTCGGGCCCTGCGGTAGGAATATTTCTTTCTGGGAGGGTTCTCTGTTTTGTCGCGTGTTTGTTCGGCGCGTTCGGCTTCGCTAGTTTCGGGTGACACGGAAGTGTTTGTGGTGCTGCCCTTTCGTATGGAGTTTGCAGAAGTGGTTGTGGCGGTGGTGGTGGACGGCGTAGCTTGTGAAGAGACGGTGCGTTTTGCTTTGACTTTTTCAGGAACCGCAATTCCTGATTTGGTATGAATATCATCTGAGGAGCTCGCAGCGCGCGCAAGTATGTTTCCAACGTACCGCTGGCGAGCTACACTATGAGAAGAAGATGGTGCTGCGATCGCTGATGCTATGAGCTGCTTCGAAGCCAAATGAGCATGGCAACGCAAACCACATCTATGATCGATGGGGGAACTCGTCAAAATTATCTTTGATTGCGTAGTATGCGCCTTCATGGCGGACACCCGCTGAAATTCGACCTTCTGTGAGGCTCTCTTGCAGGAAAAGAAACAGCACTCGCACAACAACCGAACAGATCAAAATCCGATTCCACCTTCCGCGCTCACCTGCCTACGCTCCGTACTGGACTTCACGTTCAGGCCGACAGAATCGGCAGTAAGTTTTTGCGTATCTGTCCACGTATTTGGGCTTTAGTGCATGAAGGGCAAGATATTACCTATTGTATCCGGGACTGTACTAAAGTTGCAAAACATATATTTACGCGCAAAAAAGATTTGCCATCTCATGTAAACAGCGTATCAAAAACGAGCGTGGCGTCGCATGTTTGCGCTTGTGATTCGTAATGACAGAAGCTTAATTGAATGATGTCGTTTCATCTCTCGTGTTCAGTTCTTGTTCAGTGCCCATGAAATCCGACGTGGTGTCAGTATAAATTATGTCGAAAACCATTAGCTATCGGTAGCCGTCAGATTGTTTTGCCATACTTGAGCTTATTTTACGATAAGCCCACCGATGTTAAGGGCGCCACCAGCGGCCGTCGATTGAATATTAACACTGCTCGTGTTCTCACCGTCTCGCACATAATATTGTCACTCTCTCGAAGATCCTATACTCTTGCGTCTCGAAGATCCTATACTCTGCATGCAGATCTCCCACGATTTGAACAAGATTTGGTCCATTGCAAGATTTGATCAGGCGACGTGGACGGGCGCGGTCTCGAGGAACCGACCTTCTCTCAGAGAGAGGTTGACTGGAGGTTGACAGGTTGATGTTCGAAGTTGACTGTATTCTGTCCCAGATTTTTCCAGATTTTTCCCAGTTTTCCCCGATTTTTTTAAAGGGTTTGAAAGGACAAAGGTAGACCGCGCCGGAGCGGAGCGGAGGTCCACGGAACATGACGATGACGTCGTGATCGTGACTGTCATATCATATCATGGCATGGCATGTCATGTCATCATTTGCAGGGAGGCCTCTGTGCTAATAAATGGGGCAATCGGAATCGGGGACAAGCGAAGGTAATTTGCTTTGGTCCTAAAACTGAGAGTTTTCTGGTCAGCGGAGGATGACTGTCAGTATGACAGTCATCTGGAGCTGATCGGAAAACTGAGGTTTTCTGATCAGCGGAGGCCTGAAGAGGCCCTCCCTGAACGGTTTTGACAGTTGCCGTTAACTGTGGAATTCTGTGGAGTTTTTTCAGCGCTGTAATTTTACTATTCTTCAGTTCGAATTTTTTGTATATATTGTTATTTTGAATTATCGACATGGATTGGTTCACGGACGTCAACGCTTGCCAGCAGAAGGTTGATGATTTGAAAGCGCACGCGTCGTATGTGGAGGCCGCTAGAGCCTTGGAAAATGGAGATCCTCTTGCGCCAGCACAGGAGAAGTTGATGCGACAGATGGCCACTTTTACGAGTAGGTTGTCTATTCTGCGTGAGGAGTCGTTGCAGGCGGTTGGGGGCGCGCGTAAGCGCCCTTGGTTGGACGCTGTCGACTACGATGAGCTTCCTGGAAACGATCGCCAAGAATTGACTCGCGCGGGATTGGAGAAGGATTCCTTCAAGGGCGTCCGCAAGCAATTCGACGAGGTCAAGCACCACTATGGCGCTCACGTGGCTACTGGGGCAGCGTTGGATGAGGCTCGCAAAGCCTTGGAGGGTACGCAACTCCCTTCCAATGTTGTGGAGGCTCTTGCCTTTTGTGTCGAGACGGCTGAGAAGGGCGTCGCACGTGCTAGAGAGCGTGGGAAGATTTTGGCTATGGTGGTTGACGAGGGTACTGAAGTGGGTTGGAAGATGGCTGAGAAATTAGAGAGACGCTCGTATGCTGAGAATGATGAGGAAGACAAAGCGTGTAGGCGCGCGCGGAAAGAGGTCAAGGCAGAGAATGAAGCAAAGGCGAAGGCCAATGCAGCCAAGCAGAAGGCCAGGGATCAGCGCCCTAGGCCTGCGGTTCAGCAGCAGCTGCCTCCTTTCTCGCCTCCCCCAGCTGCTGGGGCTGGAGGTGGTCGTGGCTTTAGCCAGAACTTAACTTGTTTTCGATGCGGACAATGGGGCCACCACCAGAACCAGTGCTCCTTGCCTGCTGCGGGCAGGGGTCGTGGACGTGGCCAGGGATGAGCCCTCTGTTTATGCTGCCTTGCAGTAGCCTTTTTGCAGTAGCAAAAGACTTTCTCGTGCGGAATGCCGAGCTGTGTGCCTTGGCGGAACGCCAGGCTTGAACGAATGTTAGGGCGGAATGCCTAACTGTAACAATTTCTAATTTATAATGCATAATGCTTGTGCTTCGCTTGCGGGTTGCTGTTGCCAGGTCTGGATGTTGAGTTTTCCGAAGAGGAGCTTGAGAGTGCTGTTGCAATCGTTGAGCAGGGGGTTGCTGTGCCGCGAGTTGCGGGCAGGCTTAGAGATCACGCTTCCTTTTGGCGGACTTTTGTGCGTTCTACTTATGTGATGTCTTGGATTGAGCACGGGTTTAGTTTGAGGTTTAGTAGCGGGCGTCCCCCGCCCTCGATTCACTTGCCCAATCACTCGTCGGCTAATTTGTATCCGGAATTTGTCACGGGGGCTTTGCGAGAGTGTGAGTTGATGGGAGCGGTGCGGAGAGCGGCCCGTAAGCCCAAGGTTGTCTTGCCGATTATGGTGGACAACAATGGGGTTAAGCTTCGTCTGATTTTCAATGGTAAGTACCTGAATTCCTTTCTTGACTTTCCTCGGTTTAGGTACGAGCCCTTACAGCCGTTTGTTGATGTGCTTCGGCCGGATGATGGCTTGTTCTACTGGGACTATAAGTCCGGTTATTATCACGTTGACCTGCACGAGGGATCTCGGCAGTATGTGGCTGTTGAGTGGCTAGGTGTCTTCTATGAGTTTTGTGTTCTGCCGTTTGGATTGGCTCCGGCTTGTTGGGTCTTTACTAAGATCAACAGGGAGCTAGTGGGCCGTTGGCGGGCTCGGGGGGTGCGGGTGCACCCCTACGTGGATGACTTTATTTGTGCGGTGCGGGCCCCCTCCCTGACGGATCCTGCTGCTTTGGGTGAGCTCCGCTCGGTTATCCGAGATGTGGAGCTGGCAGGCTGGTTGGTCTCTGAGACCAAGTCCCAGCTGTTTTTGACCCGTGAGTTGGTGCATATAGGGGTTGGGATTGACCTCCGAGGGAGGCGGCTGTTTGTCCCGGACAAGGCGGTTGCAAAGATCAGGGCTTGCGCAGAGCAGATCCTGTCTTGCTTCCGTCGGGTGCCGCTGAGGCTTGTGGCTAAGTTTGCAGGCCTGGTGAATGCTCAGTGGTTTGTGCTTGGTGCACTCTGGCGACTCTGCAAGCTGTTCACTAGGTCTGCGGCTGTCCTGATTGCTGACACCTTGTGTTGGGGTACGTGGGCATCCCATGTCCCGGGTTCGGATGCTTTTAGGCGGGAGCTTGAGTTCTGGTTGGGTGATGAGTTTAGGCAGTTTCAGCGGGGCATTTGGGAGCCTAGGGGTTCAGGTTTGCAGTTGGAGGTTGAGCATTGTGATGCATCTGAGGTGGCATGGGGCTCTTGGCTGGAGAGTGCCCTGGGCCCGAGGGGGGGTCCTGAGTTGGAGGGGCATAGTTACCTGTCCTTGGAGGACAGGCTGCGGTCCTCTACACATAGGGAGTTGCGGGGTATCCTTGACTCCCTCCGGGGTTTCAGTGTCTCGGGCCGTCTTCGGGGCAAGCGGGTGCTGGTTATTTGTGATAACCAAGCGGTCCACTTTGTCCTTGAAGGTGGTAGCAGGCATGAGGAGCTGCATGCACTGGCGGTTGAGATTTTTTGGTTTTGTATGGCAGAGAGTGTGGTGTTGTCGTCCTTGTGGGTTCCCAGGGAGTTCGAGGTTCGGTCGGACGGTCTGTCCAAGATCCAGGATCATGATGACTGGATGCTGAATCCGGCCATCTTTCAGTTCCTGGATCCTTGGATTGCTGGGGGGTACTGGCACACTTGTGATCGGTTTGCAACAGACAAGAACTGTCTGTTGCCCCGTTTCAACAGTGCGTGGTACTGCCCCGGCACCTCTGGGGTGGACACTTTCAGTCAGTCGGACTGGAGGGAGCACGTGAATTGGTGCAACCCTCCTTTTCGGTTGATTGGCAGGCTTCTCCTGTTTCTACAGGCGGAGAGGGCAGCTGCTACGGTGGTGGCCCCTATGTGGGTCTTCCAGCCGTGGTGGGTGCTGCTGTGCCCGGATGGGGTGCATTTGGCTGATTGTGTGGTCCAGTGGACTGAGCTCCAGCCGTCTGCGGACACCTTTCTCCCTGGTCTTGGCAGGGCCAATGAGCGGGGGGTGGGGTTGCCTCGGTTTCGGGTCCTGGTGGTGCGGGTTTCCTTTGATGAGAGGGAGCCCGCGGGCCTCGGGTCCCGTTGCACTCTTGGTGGCTGTGAGAGGTGTTCTTGGGGCCGTGGGCTCTTGCGGGGTCTGCCCTTTCTGCAGGCACCATAGGCACTGGGGAGTTTTGGGATGGCTTGCGGTTCTCGGAGACGGACCCTCTGGAGCGGCAGCTTCTGCGGGACATCCAGGGTGCGGTGCTGGAGACTAGGAAGCAGGGCACCATTGATGGGTATGCCCGGGCTTTTGTGCGGTACCAGAGGTGGTGTGCTGAGAGGGACCCCCCTCGGACTGCGGTGGTGGCTGACCCGGTCACGGTGGCCTTGTATCTGCAGTATGTGGCCAATGCGGCCAAGACCTTTTCTGTGGTTAAGACTGCTTCTGGCATGATTTTTCGGGCCCATGAGTATGCTCTGGTTCCGGCAGACAGGAACCCCACTGGTCATAGGCTTGTGGCTGCGGTCCGTGAGGCGGCTCACCGCCGGTTGGGTGACAGGAGGTTGGCTAGGAAGGAGCCGCTTGAGTATGAGTTTGTGGTTCGGGGTGCGGTGTGTTGGGTTCGGTCTGGGGGAGTGACTAGGCGTATGTTTGCTACGGTCACGGTGTCTATGTGGGTGGCATTCATGCGGTATGACTGTGCGGGGTCCTTGCGGGTGGTGGACGTGCGGTTCTTTGAGACCCACATGTGCCTGTTCCTCGAGCAGAGGAAGACGGATAAGTATCGGTTCGGCCAGGTGGTTGAGGTGGTCAGGGCGGCTCCGGGGCAGGAGTTGTGCCCGGTTGAGCTGCTCCAGCAGTGGGTTGACATTCAGATTAGCAGAGGGGTCCTGCCGCATGAGCCTCTGTTTCAGCAGATTGATGGTAGGCGGTTTGCCCGTCGGCCGGAGGAGGATTGCTTGTCGGGTGGTCCTTTGGACTATCAGCAGTTGCGTCGGTACCTGTTCCGTATGTTGGCGGAGGCGTCAGGGTTGGATGCTGATGAGCTGAGGCAGCTGTATGGGACCCAGTCTCTGCGGTCTGGCGGGGCTACGGCTGTGGCGGAGGCTGACCAGGTTTCAGACCACGATTTCAATCAGTTCGGTGGTTGGAGCTCGTCAGCGGCCTGTGCTACTTACAAGGCCTCGAGCTTGGACCGCCGCCTGGCAGTGTCCAGGAGCATGCCCCATGCTCAGATCAGTATGCAGGCCCTGCCCCTTGCCATCTTGGACTCCATTGTGCACTGTGTTGTGGTGATCTTTGTGGTGTTGCACCGGCCGGGTTTGACAGATACCCGCCTTAAGGCTCTCTGAGCCGTAGCTGATTAGAAAACTGAGAGTTTTCTGGTCAGCGGAGGATGACTGTCAGTATGACAGTCATCTGGAGCTGATCGGAAAACTGAGGTTTTCTGATCAGCGGAGGCCTGAAGAGGCCCTCCCTGAACGGTTTTGACAGTTGCCGTTAACTGTGGAATTCTGTGGAGTCCCGCCCGCCCGCCCTGTTGCAGGTGATGCCGCATCGGCTACTGGTGGTGAGCTGACGGAGCAGGAGAAGGAGGATGTGGCGTGCTTGGAGCAGCTGGGTGTCCAGTGGGGCATGGAGGCAGAGCCCGCAGAGGGGCAGTTGGCTCAGTAGATGGCAGATGGACTTGCTCCTGCCTTAGGCCACCTGTAATTGCATGCAGCAGGCAATAGTATCCTCCATGGGGGCCCCGGTCTGGGTGACCTTCATGCCTGCTGCATGTTAGGCCTAGGGTAGAAGGCTCTCTTGGGACCTGGTCTGTTATTGCCAGGTAGCATCGGACACGGCTTGTGCGGTGCCTTAGCTTTTGGGGGTTTCAGCCCTGAGAGAGCAGATATTTTCTGATGATTATGTCCGTATGTCGTCGGGTCTTATGACTCTTAGTCTCGGGATAGCACCCTTTGGGGTGGGACCGAGTGGGGTTTTGGACTTCTGGACTTGTCGTATTTATTTTTATAATCCACACACAGTGCACCGGCCGGGTTTGACAGATACCCGCCTTAAGGCTCTCTGAGCCGTAGCTGATTAGAAAACATAAAGAGCAGAGGTCTGTACTGAGTACTCAATACTGCCGTGTCACAGTGGACACTCGGGTGACAGTATGTAGGGTTTCGGCATATGGCCGATAGCTATGTTACGACGCGACGTTACGACCTTTCCAAGCCCACGCCAGCCCCCCCCCTTCCTTGGGAATTACCCTTCGCATTGCGGGGGTGTCACTCGACTGCACACTCGACTGTATCAGATCAGAAACCCCAAAGGCAAAGGGCAATTAATCCACCTCTTCGTTTATACTAGTGGATATGGGAACAAACTCGTTGAACTTCTTCATCTTCCGGCACAACATTGGCTGTTTAGAGGGAAACAACGAAGCAAATTCCTCTTCGTCGTTTCTTTCCATCTCCTTCGCTTGACCGGGTGCATCCTCCCTAAACGCACGCATTAACATGGTTGCTCAGCTTGCGCTTCTCAATCTAGTTTGAATACCACCATCAAAGTCCTATAACAGAATACATCCGGATCGAGTACAGAAATATCCGGGAAAAAATGCTTTCGGAGTTTGCTTCTTGGGGCATGCAAGAGGCCTGCAGCCCTTCTTCAAGCGAAGTGGGACAAGTCCGGAAGCACTTAAGCCGTAGTGAGAGGCGCGCTCTGTTCACAGGCAGTCAGCACGAGCACTTGCGACAGTACGAGATCGTCTTGCAGAAGCTGGAAACGACTTTCCCCACTTTCACAACCGACAAATGCGGTTCTGTTGTGCGCAGCTTTTTCGAGGGGCGCATGCAACTCGATAAAAGCATTTTTTCTATCGAAGTCGGTGTTAACGAAAATGTAACGGCGCTATTTGAGAACGTCCTCACAGCGCCTTGTGACCCGGGTAGAGGTGGAAACGTGCCAGCGAAGCGATATCCGAGGAAGCGGCAGCAAATATTCAGCATGCTGGAGCTCTGTCTCGAGATCCTCCATAACGACAAGCCGATAGTAAATTCCGTTGACAAAGTAAACCATCCGAGGAACAAAATTCACATCGTCGAGTTCTGTTCCGGAAGCGGGCACATCGGATTCCCCCTGTTATCTCTTCTGGAACGCGAAATGTCAGACAGGGCAGACTCTCATCACGGTCTTGACGCAATAGTACTCACACTGCTGGATATGAACGGGGTCGCCCTCCAGCGTGCAAAGAAAAGAGCAGAAGATTTAGGTTTTTTCGAAACTGGAAACGGTGAAAATTTTCGAATACGACACTTTCAAAACCTACCGAGCCATGTGAAGCCGCCTGTCTGTTTTGAGAAGCGTCTTCCTGGCGAGGGCGCGAGCAACACACGAAAGCCGGTCGCGTTGCGAGTAGAAATTCTGGAGTGCATGGTCGCAGACTATGAGACCTACTTTCTTGGCGAAACGGATTCGTTCGACATCGGTACTGCTCTCCACGCCTGCGGAAAAGCGAGCGACGAAGTGTTGGACGTCTGTACGAGACGAGCGTCGAAAGGCTTTGTGGTGTGTCCTTGTTGCGTCGGCAGGCTTGGGCTTGGGCATGACAATGCCGTTTTTATGGAGCAGAGGCCGGTCTGTACGGAGACCCAAGAGCAGAGTGATTATCCAAAGAGTGATGGGCAAGAGCTTGCGGAAGCGATGTTCAGTCCGGCGGGGAACTGCCGTTCGAAAACTCGGGAGGAGTTCTTAACGAAATGGGCAACAACGGCATGGGCAAAAACAACGCAAATGGTTTACCCGAGGTCATCCGCATTCCGGGAGCTGCTTTCTTTCACGGACTACCAAGCCCTCGCAAAAGCAGCCGATTGGCACGAGCAAGGTGGCGAGAGTGTACGGGATGCGGGAAGGTTGCGTGCAAAGAGTTTTGTGGAATTAGATCGAATGCTGTGTGCAGAGGAGCAGAGAAGAGCGCCGGGTGCAAAAGCGGCAGGATCGCCGGATCTTCCCTTCGTAACTTTGAGGAAGATGCAGTTCCCGACGAGTACGCCGAAGAACGATGTTTTGGTGGGGAAGTTCTAGGTCGTGATATGAGCGATTGTTGTAGGTCTTAACACACTCCCTTTGTGGCTCGTTTGCAAACTGTGAGGGCTCTCTCCCAGGTGAGGTGATTTTCTTGCCTACGGTATTCTTCTAGATTCTTGTATTTGTGCGCAGCGCTTGCAAAGTCTGCTGCTTATTTTCACAACGGAATGTGGTCTACATCTGATGAACTGAAGTGTATGATAGGAGCACGATTGCATGTCCCTTCCAGACATCGGCCAATGGGCTTACCAGACACTGCTCTGCAGGGAATGCTTACCATACAATCCAAAATGACTTTTACGATAGTCCATGTGACCTGCCCCCATCCGACCAGCACGATACATTACACGGAGGCAACCGTATGGTCGCACCAGTGTCAGTGGTCGTTTTCGTCATGCAAGTCCCCCTGCAAAGAAATTGGGGTAGGCTGCCGCGGGTATTGTAGTTCACAGGTCGCGTTCCATCTTTATGCATATAATACACTACTTTCAAGCAACTGGGTGCTAGAATGCACATTGATGTCACCCGACACGTTCTGCGTTTTCTGATATATCACTAAGTAGCTGTTTTGTGATATATCGGTATTCAATATTGCGATCTAAAAATAAAACATATCGATCGATAACAGTATTTCGATTAATCGCCAGTATCGAAAATATTGCATATCGAGACTTAACTTTCCTATTTTGGCGTACCGGTAGCCTGCGAGCTGCGAGGGGGCGTGACCATGCATACTCACGGTCAAACGGTACTAAAGTAGATTTTCAATTGCGGGGGGCTCTAAACATGGGGGGTTGGGGGGGGTAGGTCCATACCCCCAGGTTTTACAGGCTTGTTTATTTGAAATTCAACGCCCCAATAGGTCTTGGTCACATACTTATAGGACCCAGAGGCTAGTGGCATCTAACTTTTATCTTGCGGGGTTGTGGTCAAACGGTCAAAGGGTGTGTCATGGTATGACAGGCAGATCATGACATGTTATCACAATCATATAGTACGCCTTCCTTTTCCCTACACCTAAGGGACATAGCTATAATCAAGGGCCCGTGCAGGACGGGTCCACGTGGGTACCCTAATTGACCATTAGAACGCGGTGGTGCATGAGTATCGCCAAATGGGTACCTGCCAGCATGAGCTGAGAACCAAGTGAACCGATTTTATAGACTCCGATCTTTGGAGGGTGGTGCGCCTGATCGAAATGATATTGGCGACTTGACCGGAGCGATGGGTGCATTGTTTGCAGTTTGAGTACCTTTTGGGTCTTTCGAATGAAACGCTTCTAGCAGCTCTCACCGAATGCTCTGCCCGAAATGTCTAGTTTACCTACCGAATCTTGACGAACCATAGGAATACGATATATCCCTTTGCACCGTCGACGATTTTGAATGTGGCATCATTTGCGGATTATTATTCATTTTGGTTCGATTGACTATAGCAGCCTGACCTGTGTACATGTAGCAATCGATTGTATCAATGAATCGATGCTGCATTATCAGTCAAGTATGGTTATCAATATATTATTCGTTGGTATCGATCTATGTTCTCAGCAAGATAGTTGGTATCGATCGAGTTGTGACTGGCATAATCGGTATCGATCGACGACTTTAAATTATGTCACTATCGATCGATCTTAATCGTGTGGATAATCACTATCGATTGAGCAACTTTGGCGAGTAGCAGTCTTATCACGTGTAGCGACCGCATTTTATTCATTTTTCAGTCACCTACTTGACGGCAACACACCTGCGTGTATGCTTTGCTGTGGAACCCATGTATCCGGCTTTGCTTTCTCTTGCTACACCCGCATACTTTTCCCACTTCTTGTATGTTCCACACTCGCTCTTGTTTTTGCTATAGGTTGCACCGTCTGCTACGTAGTTCCGCGCGCGAGATGCATGGCGGGGCGCGCACGCAGCGTGCGTGGAGCTTTGCATTCTTTACACATTAACCATACGCACGCACTGTTTTTCGAAGGATATATTTCTTGAGCATACTTGTTTTTGCTTCACGGCAATCTCTGGCGGATTGTATTGGCGTGTTTTGTCGCAGGTTTTTGCTGAGATGCATATTCTTTAAGACAGCTGATTTAAGTCGTTGCGACTTACGGGGTTTTTATCTAATGGTTGATATAAATAGCTACGAGCTGGGCGGATTTCTCAAGTTTTGGCGCTCGGCTTGGGTCTCATTTTGAGGGCGACGTCGTCCGTACAGCTGGTATGTCGGCTTGGGTTCGATCCACAACGTCGTGTCTGATTCCGCGTGTCAATTCTGGTAACTACAGGCAACCGTCTTATTCATTTAGCGCTCGGCTTTGAATTCATAATGAGGGCGCCGTCCGAACAGCTTGTCTGTCGGCTTGGGCTCGATCCCGAACGTCCTGTCTGACTTCGCGGTTTAATTTTGCAGGTAATGCCGGCGCAATATAACACACGCATCTGATTAGTGTACTTTACTCTTAGGATGACAAGTACTTTTTAGTGATGAATGCTTTACCGTCATTTCAATTTAGAAGCAACAATTGTAGTAGTGATACTGTCGTGCTGGTCACTTACTGTTTCAATTTAGTAAGCAATAATTGTAGTGATGACTGTGTTACCGGCAGTAAAATTATCTGCTTGCACTGACTGTCTGACTGGCCAGTAAAATTAACCAAGTTGCTTACTGGCTTCGTAAGAAATATGTTGCATGCTACTTTTATTTTTGCACGGAACGGTAGAATTCTCCCCGCCTTTGCTCGTGCATTCCTACAGGAGACATATTGTCTCCACTAGTGACTTTTGGTAGCCAAAACGGCGAGAAAACTCCTCTTCTCAGGTCGACAAATTATTGTCTCTATTAAAGGATTTTGTCACATGCGGACAATTTGTCTCTAATAGAGGATTTTTTTCGCGGCGACAAATTTCATGGCGACAAAAAGTATCGATTAGAGGATTTTTGTTACATGGCGACAAATTGTCTCGATTAGAGGATTTTTGTCGGGGTGACAACTTTCCTCAATGGCGACAAAATAACGCCTGGCGACCAAAAAACCCTTATGGCGACAAAATTTCACCCGTTACCATCCCAGTGCGCCCCCATAAGGGGAGGGCAGTGACGTCAAATGTATGTACAACCACAACTCGGCGCACGCTATGGCCCATTATTCATTACCTGCAATCAGCACTGTCCTCACATAAGTACACACCTCATGTACGGTTTCGTGGGCTGTGCCCCAATAACTCACCATCGCATATACACACACATTGGAGACATTGGAGAAAGGGGAGATGGCGCGGCGGCGGAAGTGGAAGATGGCGCGGACCTGGCGCGGAGGAGGTTGGAGATGGCGCAGCGGAGCGGGCGGGAGATGGCGCAAAGAAGGTAGTGGGAGATGGCGAGGAGAAGCTGCGTAACGGCGCGAAGGAGGTAGGAGACAATGCGGAGCAAGGAGAAGACGTGAGATGGCGCAAAGGAGTTGGTAGACGGTGTAAAGGAGGTGGGAGAAGTCGCGGAGCTGGCGGGAGGTGACGAGGAGGAGTTGGGATATTGCGCGGAGCAGACGGAGGTGGGAGATGCCGTGGAGGAGATATGGGAGATGGCGACGAGGGGGGTTGGGATATAGCGCGGAGAAACGGGGAACGATGCAGAGGAGGTATGGGAGACGGTACAGAGGGGGTGGGAGATGACGTGGAGGAGGTGGGATATGGTGCGGAGGAGGTGAGAGATGGCGCGGAGGAGGTGAGAGATGTCACGGTGGAGATTGGAGACGGCGCGGAGGAGGCGGGAGACAGCACGGAGGAATCTGTAGTGAAAAAATCACTAGATTTGCGAACAGCAGCCCTCAACCGATTATGGTTGGTCTCAAATTTAACTTTGCACAATCTGAATCGTGCGACTTAGAGACGAAGCAGATATTTCTAAAAGGGAAAACACTGAGTCGAAATGCGAAATGCGGATCAGATATTATCAGGCGTCGGCTGATTGCTGTCAGTCACCAATTGGATTTGATTGCCAATCCTGCCCAAAAGCATGATTTTGACACAAATCACTACAAACACAAAATAATCATTTTTCTAATGTACAAAAATAAATTTGAAGGTTCCAAACAAATTGATGACTGGCTAGCAATCGTGCACCATTGCGTGCTGGATCGCCCCATCCCACATTGTAGTCTCTTGAACTCGATTTTACACATATTGGGAATCAGCTATTGCCGCGAGGTAGCCATGTCTGGAGCTCCATACTCCACGTCAGTTTCTGCCGTGCCCACTTGCAGAGCACATGCAGATGTTCCGCCAGCATCAGTCTCCACATCTGGCACCAACGCTGCAGTCTCCTCTTCAGAAGATAGTGCAGCCGTTGGTTCGAGCGGCGTGGTGCTGAGCAAGGCCGTCCCATGCTCAATCTCAGTCTCATCCTGTGCCATGGCTGCAACCTCCGTGGCTGGGGCCTCCTCAGCTGGCGCATCCGACTCTGTAAGTGACTCCCGGCACCTGGACCCAGTTTCCCCCACATGAATCATGATCCAAACTCAGATCTACGCTGCAGTCCTTTTCATCGCATCCTAGCTGGCAAAAAGCCAACCTCACACACTGAATGGCATGAGATCAGCTGACAAAAGCCAGCCCACCATCATCCCAGTGGATGTGAGAAGCGAATCAGGAGCAGGGCGGGGCCGTGACAAGATACCACAAACTCATTCATATTCCCAACCCAGATGCAAAGCAGCATGGAAAGATGATACAATGTGACTGATCATCGCCCAACAATAGTTGGTCCCAGGGTTACGGAGTAAGCAGACCCTGCTGGCATGCCCCCCAGTGGCTCACGGCCGATGGATCGAGATCCATCGCTCTCTCTCTCCCTCTCTCAAAGACTCTGTCTTCAAGCCCCCACCTCCTCAGGAGTGGCGCATTCGCATCGATTCATGTCGCGAGAGTTGAGCGCAGGAATCGTGAAGCAACAAACAGAGATCCTCACCAACAGCATGAAAAATCAGATAGATATCTGCCTTCAAGGATGGCTGGCTGCTGTCATAATATCTATTGCTGTTGCCACTCGGTATTCCCAAGCCACAACCGATGTAGCGTAAAAAATGTAAACGAAGGCTCCCAACAAGGCACTTTCAATGTGGCTCCAGGAGCGCATCCACCTGCATATGTGCAGCATTCATGCTCGGTGCCAGCGTCTCACCTCGGGCAAGTAGAGTTCAGCAAGAGCCACCTATCGATGCATTCCGTGTGGAACACGTGGGTACAGGGCAGCTCCCGAGCCTGCGCCACCGAGCCAATCAGAACGCACTCAGCCTGAGCCGGCATTGGTCCGAAGCCTCTGCCAATTATAGCAACCAGTCCAGATAGGCACCAGGTCAGCGTGGAGGTCAGATTCGTTCCGTCACACCAGGGCACTCGAGGGAAGCGGAAGCGCACAGCTGCTGAGTGGTGTGTCTGCTCGCCCACAGGGGGGTGGCAGGGGTATAAAGGGGTTGTTCACCTGCTCCCCAGCCTCCATATCCTCTATGCAGATCACGCAGGCGGCGTCATCCATGCTCGTTATCTCTTGCTCGGTCAGTCGGCGGTGAGGTAGCGCATCGATCTGCTCCTCTGTCAGCCCCTGGAAGCGCCCCCGGCCCCTTCTCAGCGGTCTACTCGTGGGGCTCGCAGGCCCTCTGCCCTCCAGCCTCCTGACATGTAGCTGCTCTACTGTGCGGTCGGGCAGCACCCCATGTAAGGCCTTGAAAACCCCCTCGCACACCCCAGCCACGCGGTGCAGCCCTGAGCTTCCAGGGACCCTGCCCAATGTATTGGGCGCTTCATTTCAGCTCTTAGCAGCACAGAGGGGGGATGAGGGGGGCTGCTATCATAAATGGGGGGTGTGCGATTTGAATCCGCTCAAATTCGAAGATTTTCACCGACCGAATCTGCAATACGGTGATACTCGAGACAACGTGGCATGCGGCGATGTGAGACGAACCATACAAACGGCCCAGAGCGGACACGGGCCACAGCGCTAGTCCTTCTGCTTCTGCGGCAAAAGAACATCGCAGGTTCCAAGGTACGCGGTGAGGCACACTGCAGTGAATATATATATACATACATACATATATCTATATGGGGTAAGTTTACATCGGGGTCTTAACACATAGCCGACATCCATTTTATCATCGGGCCGACATTCATTTAACGGCCGACATTCTTTAATCCACATGTAGACATCTCATTTTAATCCACATCGGGGGTTGACATTTCATAGCATGCGTAGACAGAAGACACACGCAACGATATAATGTAAACGAAACATAACTACGCAAATCCAACCGGTAGATATGTAACTCGTATTGCGATGAAAATATCTACTGGTTGGATTTGCGAAATAATGTTTTTTGGTGCCGCAAACGATGAAAGACTGTCTTGTTTGGCGAAATGAAACAGTTTTTCACTGCTGGACGCTCCCAAAAACATTATTTCGCAAATCCAACCGATAGATATTTTCATCGGAATATAATTTACATATCTACCGGTTGGATTTGCATAATTATGTTTCGTTTACATTATATCCTTACGTTAAATGTAATGCATACCCCTGATGTGGATTAAAATGAGATGTCTACACCCGATGTGGATTAAAAATGAGATGTCACTCGATGTAGATTAAATGAGATGTACCGATGTAGATTAAAATGACATGTCTACCCTCGATGTGGATTAAAATGAAGTGTCTGCCTCCCGATGTGGATTAAATGAAGTGTCTGCCCCCGATGTGGATTAAAATGAAGTATCTGCCCCCGATGTGGATTAAAATGAAATGTCGGCCCCCGATGTAGACTTATCCTTATATATATATATTCCCTGACAGAGTGATCGTTATTCATTAAGTCGAGTAGCCGCGATGGCGACGAAGAAAAGGAGGAAGAAACCTCCGCCATGCCGGACCGAGGCGCGTGCAGATGTCCGGCTGTTGGGAGCCTGGGGCACCGCCTTCGAGTCGCTGGCATGTGTGTGCGGCGTGTGAGGCGGGAGAGCGGGGGTGACCTTGGCAGGCCTGCCGAGAGCCGCGCGCACGATGGCAGCGCTGAAGCGCAGGTGACAGCGAGGGCAGCTCGTCGCGGGGATCTCTGGCCACGGTGCACCCCGCCTCTGGCTCACTATCCGCGCGTGTGCAGCCCTCCGATGCTCGCAGGACGCAGAGACATGGGCGGCAGCGTGCAGCATGCGCCACACCCGGCGGCAATGCGGGTCGTGTCTGTTTAGATAAATCACTGAGCGAAGAGTCGCCGCTGTCGCGGCCTCTCCTCGTCAATGTTGGGCGACCTGGCTGTCATCCGGTTGGCCGGTGTGGGGCATGGGGCAAGGGTTACACGAGAGGTGCAACCAGCATTGAGGAGGGGGCGTGGCCTGGCGGGCGAGTAGGGAGGAGGCACACCCGCATCAGGGTCGTCAGCAAGGCGTGGCACCGTGGATCGAGCATTGCAGCGCGGGCAGGTGATGATCTGCAAGCGCAATTCAACACGGTCACCAGTTCCAACAGTTGAGGGACAGACTTTCGGACTTTCGGCCTGCCTGCGCATCCCCGTATAGCTTTGGCAGCGCGCCTCCTTGGCCCACCTTCGGTGGACCGGAACGACACTCGGGCAGGGAGCACAGGAACAGCAGGAAGCCAAAAAGTCTCCGACGCAGCTGTATTCCGAAGAGCGGGATGCAGAACAACTGACGAGCCCGCTCCACCTGATACCGGCCTTGGGAACAATCCACACTGCAGCACCTGCCGGCTCGTGCCGTCAGCAATCGAGCCGGAGAGTCGTCCACCCCGAGGGAGCCCACGCCTAGCCATCCATCACGCGTGCGCATTCTCTGTCGGCATTGCGTAGCATTCTCTCCCGTGACGTGGGAGCCAGGGAGCGGCAGAGCGCCAGGGAGGCTACCGGCAGATCCCGGTTTGCGACCCTCCACAAGAGCGCCAGCAAGCCGATGCAGCTGCACCAGCCGACGCCCTGCGCGCAGCAACCCGCGCTCCGCTGCCCTTGAATTCTCCCGACCGCATTATGCCCCCTCCCGGAAGGCGGGACGAGTAAAAAGAAAGGGAGGCAGTGTCATTGTCGAGGTGACGCGGTGACGCGGTGACACGCAGGGCATCGAGTGCGCAGATACCTGGCCAAATGTGGCGATGAGAAAAACCAGGGGTGCGCATATCTTCACGACTCGGACGAGGCAAGGGAAAAAGGAATATCCTCACTGCAAGGGTGCCGACAAGGCGAGGAGTGGCGTGAGAAGGGACTGACGTTACTGCAGGGCCCAAACATGGCGTTGCCCAGGATCACCGTCGTGAACAGAACACCGAGTGAGATCCAAGCGATGGAGCTGAGTCCCTCCTGCCAAGCCGCATGCACAAAGTGCACCCTCGCTCATTTTCAACATCCAGCAAGCCACGATAATCCCATAAATAGGAACAGCGGATCGGTTCTCCTCAAAGTCACTTCGTCCACCAAAACACCAAAACACCAAGACACCAGGACACCATGCACGCGTACACAGGCGGAGTGGCGAAGCGCGTGGTTGGGCAGCCACCATGCGCGCATACACGAGCAGAGTGAGGGCGGAGAGTGTAGTGGTCTGCAATAGCTGCAGGCACTTGACATATAGACGATGCGTCTCCGATCCCTGCGAGAACGTCGCGCCCATCCGCAGGCTGCGCAGCAGAGTCATCGTGTTGGTCGCCTGCACCCAGACCCGCCTCCCGCCCCGAGCTCTCCGCATCCAGGCCGCGACGCCTCAAACCCAACAACCTGCCGCCGTGAAGCTGCGCCTCGCTGGAAATATTCTAGGGGTGGATCTGCAGCCACAGGCGGGCCGAGCACAGCTTCCTCGTGCGAGTGCCTCTCTGCAGCTGCGCCGCTGAGCCGTGTGCATATTTTCCACAGCCAAGAGACAGGGTCCCTGAGTCCAGCCTCGGTTTGGCCGGACTGCAGGATGCTTCCCCCTAAGATTCTGCATCCCTAAGTCGTACACTCATCCGCCACAGCGAAGAATCAGGGGGGAATGTACACAACACCAGTTGTAAAAAAAATCCGAGGGAAACTAAAGTGACACGTGGGCGCTTTGAATGCCCGGTTGAGCGTCAGGATGCTGCCTGAAGGGGTGAACGCGGGCGGTGCCCCCCTGTGAGGACGCTGCGCGGCCCCCCTTAAGAAACGAGGCCGCCTTAAGCAAAGGGAGCGCACGAGGCCGCCTTAAGAAAGGGGAGCGCACGAGGCCGCCTTACGAAAGGGGAGCGCACGAGGCCGCCTTAAGGAAAGGGGAGCGCACGAGGCCGCCTTAAGAAAAGGGAGCGCACGAGGCCGCCTTAAGAAAAGGGGAGCGCACGAGGCCGCCTTTACGAAAGGAGCGCACGAGGCCGCCTTAAGAAAAGGGGAGCGCACGAGGCCGCCTTACGAAAGGGAGCGCACGAGGCCGCCTTAAAGAAAGGGGAGCGCACGAGGCCGCTTTAAGGAAAGGGGAGCGCACGAGGCCGCCTTAAGAAAGGGGAGCTTGCACGATTTTTGAAGGGAGCGGAACATATCCCGGAAAGCGAAGGGGGAATAAAATCTGCCTCCTGAACAGGGAGGGAGGATTTGCCGCCGCCGCAATCGGCGGGAAGCTCACGTTACGGCTTGCAAGGGGGGAGCTCATGCCGCCGGCTGAAGGAGGGGCAAGCTAAAGACGCAGAAGCTACCGAGCTCGTGAGGCATCCGATGGTCCACAAGCCAAAGCAAAAGAGCGCCATGTCATGCTTCCCGCTCACGAGACCGTTCACGGAAAACTCGGTGAGCAGGAACACGGCCCACATCATCTGCAACCATGCTGTGCACAAAAGAACCCAACGCATCCCTTGCTGCACCTTAGATGTACCACTCGAAGCCAAATGTGCGCCCCGACGACACACTCATAGCAAGAGCGGTCTGCACACGAGATGGCACGTCGGCGCCAAACACTTTCACGCGTGTGCCATACTCAGCTTCAGCTGGTAAGCATATCAACTTGGTAGCGTTACACCTAAACCGCATGAATGAAGCTTGAGTTGGCAAGCGTCTCAACTTGGGGCACTGCACCTAAGCCATGTGCAGCTTCAGGTGGTAAGAGTCTAAACTTGGGATATGCGGAGACCCGAGACTAGTGAACCGCCGGATAGTCGCGCGCTCGCATTGGTGATACACATTTGACGTGAGCAGTGCCCGAAGGCCCAACCACCACAACAAGAAAATCACAACAAGCTCGCTAGGTGGCCAATCACTCATGCAACGTGCACAAGGTCGTCATTCAAGTTCCAAATATTTAGGCATTTGCTCGCAACCTTTATTCGTATTTTGTAGGGAATCCTAAGATCCTTAAGCCCCCCGCCTTCAGGCATCTCAACACAAACACACTCAGAGACGTGAGGAGCGCCCGAAGGACCAGTCACCACGGCAAGCGAGTCGCAACACGAAAGAGTTTGCTCGGTGTTCAGCTACAGTGTCCCAGAGAATCGAGGAGAACTTAGAGGGAGCGAAAAGACAGCGTGACGAGGTGAACGTGTCCTCATCACTACCAACGTCACGCTTTCGGTATGTTCTCGGGCGACTGCGTATGCTTGCAGCGTGGCTGCCACGTTGCAGAACTCAGGTAGAGTCGTGCCAGTGCGACAATCTACAACAGACGTAAGAAAGAACCCTGAAATCTCGTTGATAGTCGCCATCGAGCCTAACAACTGAGTGGTTTCACTTTTCACGAGTCCAGTTCAAGTTAGAATAGTGCGGTGCCTTCAGACAAAATACCAATAAAGCCCCGAAATGTGGAGCGCGGTCAAGAGCTGAAATAAGATGCCGCACATAATCTAGAGGAGACTCGGACAGTTTAGAATATGAGTCACTGTGACCGTACCAAGGAAAAGTCCGCGTTGCATGACGCGCGCCCATAACTGCGGATCCATCTGCAAAGACGCGAGGGACCACCTCAGCCCAAAGCATTGGCGAGTGATGCGCAGTACGCTACACTCATCCGTTGGACAACAGCATACTTCTCAGAAGAGATAGACAGGATATAATAGGTCAAAGACGAAATTTTGTACACGGTGCAGAGGTGTGGATGAATCGATCTTGCAGGTCCTGAGTGTCATATAGCGAAGCGCATAGAGGCGTCGCAAGGCGTTTTGGTATATACGCTGCTAGCGTTGTTGGCATAGGGAGGGGAGAAAACTTACAGAGTGACCTTAATCTATTCGAAGCTGAGCATAACAGGCTGTTTGCGCAAGTGGAACAAGGTAGGGTCACGTCGAAAGGCATCGAGCCTGAAGGCTGAAGTCTTCTGGCGGCAAACCGAAAGTGAAGCATGCTTATGAGTGCAGGGAAGACCTAAGCCTATCAAGGGTCTTACCCGCAGGACGGTTTCAACTCCCGGGTCATAGTTTCCTCTGAGCACCTGGAAGTTCGCTTCCTCGTCGTCGACTCGGACTTCTGGGGGAGCCTCTTCGATCTGCGCCTCAGCGTCCACGAGAAGCTCATACCGTTGCTCACTCATTCCGAAGTTTGGAGGGCGCAGTAAGATCCTGCTCGTACCGGACACAGGTCACACGCGCAGGGTTTCCAACTACAAACAAGGCCTCCACATCGAGTGGAGCACTACTTTCGACTGCGCTCCTCTCGTTCCAGAAAACTCGTATGCGAGGTAGACCTGTGACGCTAAGCTACAGTAGTGATTTGCTTCAATGCTACAGTCGTCGCTTGTGCTACTGTCGTGTACTAGTCCTGTCCCACCTACGTGGTCACGCCTGTCCGCTGTCGATGTCGTGTGTGCGGCATCACGCATATCGATATCTCATTATCTGATCGTGATGAGACAGGCGAGGGAGGGATCTGCCCATCGCATGGCTTCTGGCATGCGATGGTCGACATCGACATCGAAGATCGATGGTATCGACATGGATACGTCCATAGTGATAGTCGATAGTCCTAAGTAAGTGCGTCGTGATAGTCGATAGCGATAGCTCTCGTCTGTGACTGTCGTGTGTCACTGATGTTGAACTGTGTGACACTGACCTCTGACGATACGGTTCCTGATCGTTATTCGCTTATTCCCATACCTCGAGGTGACACTGTGACACGTGATTCTGATAGTATTCTGATAGTCAAACGACCCTCCCGCTGACTGGACCGGATTTATGGGATGACAGTACGGATCCTCAAACATTCTGTGACAGTATCAAAACATATAAACATTGAGACATAGACATCGACGTCAGCGTCATGACGATGACGCGCGTCAATTTTACCAGTATTTCACCCCACTTTGCGACTTGGTGCTATAAACTTGCGAAAAGTTCCGAAGAACCCTAAATCAGTAAATCCTTCCGCTAGCCTGACGCCTTGATCAAAACGCATGTTCCCATGTCGAGCTCGACAATCACAATGCGAGTGTCAGAGACTCACAGTACGAATGAAATAATTAGGTTCATCACATTTAGATTGTAGTTTCGCGACTTATTCGAAACACCCTCGCCTGTTTGCGAAATAATGTAGGGTCTCTATCAGAAGAATGGCAAGCATGGTTAGTCACCTTTTGAGCTTAAAACCTCCTGAAAACCTATGAAAGACTTAAGATACGAATGCGAATCAAGACCACATTTCGCTTTCAACGGCACTTTTCTCGACAAGCTACCTTACCCGCGAAAACGCTGACATTCATCCTTATGCACACCTTGAACTTTGCGAACTTCGTGGATGCAGGTGTGCTCTTGCGTGTGACCATGCCTCAACCCTGTCATCACACTCCTCTCCGATTTTTAGTGGTCACGACCTCCACATTCGTCTCAACAGACAGAAACCTTAGCTGCTTGACGAATTTCCAAACATGCCACAAACTTTAATGCATGATCTTGAAGGTCTTTTCCTATGTGCACACACGGAAGAAAGCTGGAAATAAGATGGGCACTTGCGAGGTCTTACTGAACACGATGCACCTTCAGAGATCCCATACTCATTATATACTTTGGATGGTGTGGCCTGGATAACTGCAGACTGCTCAAGTTGCAGCATTACCAACTATAACGCATGTTACAATGTGAAGCCCTTCGCTCATTGGATAGTCGCTCCTTGCTCTTTAGCCTTCCCATTCCTTCCCTTGCTAAATGTGCACGCCATAGTGTAGACAGCGAGCTTAGTCACGAGGGATGCGACTTCGCGAGAAGTCGCGCGCCTGCTTCCTCGACTTTGCGTGAAGTCGCGCGCCTGCTTCCTCGACTTTGCGAGAAGTCGCGCGCCTGCTTCCTCGACACGTTTGCGTTTCTCTCGCACTCTGTGGTATGGTGTACCTTGTGTGGTGCACCTCGAAGGCACGGTATCCTGGAATTTTTGTTTCAGAAAAAGTGAACAAATTTTCCTCCAGTGTCAACACTGGAACTTAGTACCGTCTTCCAGTGGATCTCCCACCGTACCTGTGTTCCAGCTCATGTCATATGCATGTGTCACAGCCTGGCTGCATGTGTCACAGCTTGGCTGCCACTTATGGAGAAGCGCTGCTAGTTGAGTTGCTTGAGGAGAAGCGCCGTTGGCTGTCATTTCTGGAAGTCGCCGTGCCTGTGCCGAGATGTGCATATGGGGCACAGGGCTCGAGGGCTGTGCTGACTGAATTCTTCACTCTGAGAACCTGAGCAGCTCGGGCTCCACTGCAGGGTTGTCAAGCATATGGAGGCTCGAAAAGTTACACGTGCTCGTCTGGAAGCGCTGTGTGCGAGTGTGCCGAGGGCTTTCTGAACCTCTGCGGCACTGCTGCACCAACTACCTTCGCACCTTCCTCCTCCCCTACTAGCCTCTCCCCAACCACTTCACCTCCTACCAGGTCACCGACTTCTTCAAACCCCACCAGTGCACCTCCCACACCGAGCCCCACTCACCCTCCCGTCACTTCTGCTCCGAGCCTCGCACCCACGCTATCCCCGACCACCATCGCCCCTTCGTCCTCCCCATCGTTCCCCCCAACAACACCGACGCCAACCACAAGCCGCCCGACCGCTCCACCGGCCACAATCTCCCCAACAAGCGGCTCGCCCACGACGCTCTTTCCCTCAACCTTCCCTCCCACTACTGTACCACCGTCTCTGCCCCCCCAAACAGCTGGGCCAACCACGTCCTCCCCGAGTACCACTGCCCCTTCCACAATCGCTCCAACCACCCTCTCTCCCATCACGGAGACCCCTACCTTAGGACCGAGCAATCCACCCACATCCTCCCCTGCAACTGAATTCCCCTCACCATCTCCAACCGGTTCGCCTACATCCTTGCCCCCCACTACAATCAGCCCATCGCTTGAACCTACCACAGACCTTCCCACCACTGAATTCCCCACGACGGACATGCCCTCAACCACGCACCCGAGTACCCCATCCCCAACCACCCATATCCCGACCACTGCTGCGCCTTCATCCGTACCTCCAACTACTTCGCACCCAGTCACGGATGTGCCTGCCACTTCCCCGCCTTCTACCCCCCACGAACTCACCCCCACCAGCTATCCGTCCACCTGCCCCCTAGCACCTCTTTCCCCGACAACAACTTCCCCTATCACCAGTTCTCCTGTTACTGCTAGCCCTACCTCAACACCCAGCATTCCGCCTTCAGTTCCACCCACATATCCTGGTACAGACTTCCCTACTTCAGCGCCGAGCAGTCCACCTTCATTCATGCCTACACCTCCTGTCACAACATTCCCTACCGCAACGCCGAGCACCTCACCGACATCAATGCCATCCCATCCTGCCACAGCATCCCCGACACCTAGCACTCCAGCTCCATCGCCACATGTCACTCCAGCTCCCACATTACCCCCGACCCGTCCTGCACCCACCTCTGCCCCAACCGCTTCCCTCTTTGCCTCGCAACCGATTACCTCCACGTCAACCGCTGTGCCCTCTTCGACATTGCCCCCTTCAACCCCATCACCAGTCGTATCCAATACGACGCCAGCCATTTCGCCCACCCTATCTCCCGAGTCGCCTCCTCCAACCACCCACCGCGCCACTTCTTTCCCCGTCAGCCCCACCCCCCCTGCACCCGCACCCAACATGTCTACTGCCCCTACGCTGACGGCCCATATCGCTGTTGTGGTTCCGAGTGCTATCCTCGCCACGGCCACGCCCTCCGCAATACCAATCCCCAACCGTCCGACGCCGACACCATCCACTGCTGCTTTGCCACCCGAGTCCCGGCCTCACAGCAACTCCACTGACACCATACACTTCCCGGCGCACACCACTGTGCCCACCCGAGCCCCCTTCATGGGGCTTCCGCTGGTCACTGCACCGCCCAAAGCCGAGCCGCATGCATCTGCCATCACCCCCTTTGCTTTCTTGCCGCCGTCGCCGTTGCTAACTCACCCCGCACTTCCACCTCCCATCCGGCGCTCCCCTGGCGCTTCACCACCGCCCGCCACGCCCGTGTACGCCACTCATCCACACGCCTCGTCAACCGCCCCGCAGTCAGCGGTGCCAGCTGCGGGGGAGCAACTGCCAGGTGAGCGACCCCGCTGCCGTTGCCGTCGATCTCGAAAAGATATCAATGATCCACCACGTTTAGATATGCGTGGCGATCCTGAATGACAAGAGGCACCCCGGGCTCGGCCAATGAGCGACGTAGAGGCAGTCCGGGCTCGGCCAATGAGCGACTGGCGGCGCCACAGGCTCGGCCAATGAGTGACGTGGAGGCTCTTCGGGCTCGACTAATGAGCGACTGGCGGCGCCATGGACTCGGCCAATGAGCGACGTGGAGGCGCTCCGGGCTCGGCCAATGAGCGACTGGCGGCGCCACAGGCTCGGCCAATGAGTGACGTGGAGGCTGTTCGGGCTCGACTAATGAGCGACTGGCGGCGCCATAGACTCGGCCAATGAGCGACGTGGAGGCGGTCCGGCCTCGGCCAATGAGCGACTGGCGGCGCCACAGGCTTGGCCAATGAGTGACGTGGAGGCGGTCCGCGCTCGACTAATGAGCGACTGGCGGCGCCACAGGCTCGGCCAATGATCGACGGGGAGGCTGTTCGGGCTCGGCCAATGAGCGACGTGGAGGCACCCCGGGATCGGCCAATGAGCGGCTGGAGGCTGTCTGGGCTGGACCAATGAGCGGCTGGAGGCTGGTTGGGCTGGACCAGTGGGGCTGGAGGCTGTAGCTGGATCAATGAGCGGCTGGAGGCTGCCTGGGCTGGACTGTGGACGGCTGGAGGCTGTCTGGG
>LGRX02003720.1:0-10775 GCA_001247695.2 Cymbomonas tetramitiformis
GACAGTTCGCTGCTCAGCTTGGTATACCTCCCACAGATTCTTCATCATTTTCAGTGGGATTGGCTGGAGGAAGCCAACTACCATGCACATCCTATCTTCCCAATGCTACATTCACGCTGGGCAAGTATAAGGATTCGGTAGATCTCTACATCATTGACATGAAACCATTCACTGTCATTCTGGGTCAAGATTGGTTGGAGAGGAGGAATCCACATATTGACTTTCAGACCAAAAATCTGACGATCACTAGGAAGCACTCATCAAGCTCCAGTATTCGCACAGTATTGTCCAGAGTTGAGCAGACTCCAGACTCAGATGGCCTTCCTGAAATGGAATTGGTCAGTGCCACCACTATGAGGAAACATCTCCGTCGCATTCGATCCAGTGGTTCGGCTGAAGAAGCCGTAGCATATCTCTTTTTCCTCTCCGAAGTCGATGGTGAATTGGTCTTTGCAGCATCAGACTCAGACACCACAATGGAAGACCCCGAGGTCACAGCAGCACGTGATCAAGTGAGAGAAGACTTTTCAGACGTTTTCCAGGAGGATCTTCCGGCTGGTCATAGGCCAGAGCGGTTTGAAGGTGGATATCATAGAATCGACATCGAACCTGGACATAAGCCTCCTTCACAGCCAGTACGCACCATTCCAGCACCCATGATGGAGGAACTCAAGCGGCAAATCATCAAATATGTCGAGTTGGGTATCCTTCGTCCATCATCATCGCCATATGGATGCCCAATCATTTTCGCTCCTAAGCCAGGGGGAAAGTGGAGGATGTGTTGTGATTATCGTGCCCTGAATAACATCACCATCAGGGACACGTATCCACTACCACCACATGACACCCTACTAGAGCAGCTGAAGGGATCAAGATGGTTCAGTAGATTTGATTTCAACCAGTTCTTTCACCAAATCCCCATTCATCCGGATGATATACATAAAACTGCTATTCGCACCAGATACGGTTCTTATGAATGGACAGTTATGCCTTTCGGATTGACCAATGCTCCTGCAACAGCACTTCGTGTAGAAAATCGGGCATTTTTCGACTTCATCGACCAGTTCCTTGTCATATTCATGGACGACACTATCGTATACAGTCCAGATTTTGACAGTCATGTGAAGCATGTTCGACAGTTCCTCCAGCGTTGCAGAGATCACCAGTTTTTCATCAGGCCTTCCAAGGTGGAGTTGTTCGTCAGATCTATAGATTTTATCGGACATCACATATCTGAAGCAGGCCTATCCATCATCGAAGACAGGATCAGAGCTGTCATGGCAATTCAGCCTCCAGTGTCTTATGGTCCTACCGTTGGAAAGCAGCCTCTACGCCGTATGGCTAAAGATGGCAAGTCATCCCTTCGGTCATTCTTGGGCACGGTTGGTCAATTTAGGAGATTCATACCAAAGTTCTCCAAAGTTGCCGAACCTCTCAATCGTCTCCTTAAAGATAATGCAGAATTTGTCTGGGAATCTGAGCAGCAGCAGGCATTTGATAACCTCAAAAGTGCCATCTGTAACGCTCCAGTATTGCAGCTCCCAGATCAGAAACTGCCATCTATTTTGGAGGTCGATGGATCAGGCACACACGTTGGCCAAGTATTACTCCAGGATCAAGGAAAAGGTATGAAGCCATGTGGCTATCACAGCGTCACTCTATCCGACACACAGAGACGTTGGCCTATTCCTGAGATCGAGCTATTTGCCATTGTGGAAGGCTTCCGATTCTTTCGCCACATTTTGTTGGGAGCTCCTGAGACTATTGTACGCTCAGATCATCAGCCACTGGTTTATTTCCAGACCAAATCCACACTGAGCCCCAAACAGGCACGGTGGTTGGACGAACTCTCTGAGTACAACTTCCGTATAGAGCACATTGCTGGCGAGAAGAATAAGGTTGCAGACGCACTCACGCGTATCTCTGCACTTTTTGAACTTACTGATTGTCTTCATCAAATGGACATCAGCGAGGTCATTTCATCTGCAGATCCTACATTCATTGCTCTTATATCTTCTTCATCAGCTCATCAGCTACACGACATCATTATATCTGAATATGATCGTGACACATTTGCACAGACTATTTTGGCTAAGCTGACATCATCGACTTCATCACAGTCAGTCAGCAGCTATAGCTTCGAGCTCATTCAGGGGTTGATCTATCGTAAAACCATATATGGCAGACAGTTGTACATTCCACAAACAGCTAAAGTCCCCACAGATGACGGTGAGATCACACAGCTTCGCCACGTTCTTCTTCATGAGTGCCACTCAGCCACTATTTCTGGTCATGTAGGCAAAAATCGCATGCTTCATCTTCTGCGTAGCCGGTATTATTGGCCAGGAATGACAACGGCAGCCATCAAGTACATTCGGGAGTGCCCCGTTTGTCAGCGCCAGAAAACGAGGCGACACAAGCCTTATGGTCAGGCACACATACGATATTCTGTGCCTAAGACAAAATGGCTTGATGTATCTCTTGATTGGATCACTGATCTGCCTATCACCACTAATGGGCACGACAGTATATTTGTGGTATTGTGCCAATTCTCTCATCGTTGTCATCTCATTCCTTTCAGCATGACCTGGACAGCTCAGCATACTGCTTCCATCTATATGCAGCATATCTTCAAGCTCCATGGTCTTCCGAGGAACATCATCTCAGATCGAGACCCCAGATTCACCTCTACATTCTGGCAGACACTGTGGAAATCTACTGGTACGAGATTGTCCATGACGTCTTCACACCATCCACAGTCAAATGCTGCCAATGAGAGAAGCCATGCCTTCATTGAGGACATCCTCAGGTATTTTTCAAATTGTTGATTCATGATATGATTTCACCATCCTCTGGTTTACAAACTGATTAGTAGCATTTTTATTTTCAGGTGTTGTTGCAATGATACTTCAGCCAATTCGTGGGAGGACAAGTTGCCTCTGGTGGAGTTTGCAATTAACAATACCGTTTCTGCATCAACTGGTTATTCACCATTTTATCTCGACTCGATGGCGCAACCACTTTCGCCTCATGACCTGGTTATCACTATTCCGCCAGAAGCTCCTGTTCCAATACAAAGAGCTATTCGAGATCATTTTGACCAGTACTCGGCTGTTCATGCCAACGCGGTAGACAACATTTCCCGAGCAGCAGAAATTAGCCAAGCCAGATTCAATAAGACTCACATGCCTAAGCAGTTTGCAGTTGGGCAGAAAGTTCTTTTACGGACCGAGTTTATTCAATGGACTGGTTTGACAGAGGCAGGCAGACACTTTAAGCAGCCATATATTGGGCCGTTCACTATTTCCAAAGTGCTTAGCCATGGACGTGCATACGAGTTAGATTTCGGAAATCTTGATATCCGTATTCATCCGGTACAGCCTGTATCCAGATTAGAGCTGTACAATGATTCGATCCAAGCACCTTTGCCTCTGCCACAGATGATCACCGAAGAAGGGCAACCACTGTTTGAGATATCACATATACTCTCGGATAAGTTCACTAGAGGTGTCAAATACTATTTAGTACGATATGCAGGCTACGGTCCTGAGCATGACACCTGGGTCAAAGCCACAGAGCTGACCAATGCAGCAGACATTATAGCTGCCTATGAAGGCTAACCATTATATTAAGCCTTATGCCCTTACTTCTTGTAATATATACTAATACATGTCGATCATCTATATAACCTTGCTCTTAATGTTTATCATTATGTTGCATTGAAGCGGAAATTGATCCTTCCTTGCTAAAGGTGTAGTGAGCCTTGTTCAAAATCATACCCTTGCACAGATACGCACACATGCGAGATATCATATCTGTGGATAAATAAAAACTGCTAAATGCTACCTTTGCCAAAACCGTGGTTTGTCATCGGATTCTTGGCCAGTCATCCGAAGCTACCGGAGACATCGACTGAGGTAGACGGAGTTGTGATCCTAAGTTGTGCTTGACAAACATAACTAAATAAATTTCACATTAGTACGTGGCGAATCCATTCTCACTCATCGCGATAGATGTTCGTCAAAGCGTGCGTACTGGACAAACATATAGAGGAGTTGAGCAGACCGGTAAAGGATTATAAATCCAATTCCGTTAAGCAGGGCCGCTCCGTTTGCATTAAAACAAGCCCCTTTGTTCGTTTATTATCGAAATCGGGCTCCCCATCACCGCCTAGGATCCTCCAAAGTAGCTTAAGGAGGGGAGGAAGAGTTGGGTGCACTATATTAGGCCGAGAATCGTTCGAATATAATTCGTTATAATCGTGGGATCATCGATCGCGCAAAGGCGACGACGGCTAGCGCAAATAATCCGTAACGTAGACTTCGGATGCTTTGAATCGTCTAGCACATACATGATAACGTGTGGATCAATCAGTAATCCAGCGTAGGATTGTATCGCGAAAACGCTCTTCATTGAACCTTGGAACGTCACTCAACGATACGATTTCCGGAAAGGTGGGCTACATCCTAAGGACTGTATGGCTAAATGCCTAAGGTGAGGGACTAAAGTGGACTCAGTTCCCCCCAATAACCTAAAAACACCATGAGGGACGCCTCAAATCGGTGTAAGAAGACTGGTACCAGCAAGAAGCGACAACAACAAAGACATCAAAGACATATACAAAGGTATGCCCGTTGTGAGGTCACAACTCTCTTAAGAGGGGAGATCTGTCAGGGTTATGACCGATGACATATGTGTCATACATGTCATACGTGTCATACCTGTCATACATGTCATACCATGTCATGTCATGTCATGTCATGTCATATATTATTATGACAGTCGACAGTATGGTCGATCATGACTGTACAGGTCGAGTCGCGTCATACATTTATGACAGTCGTCAGTACGGTCGACGATGACTGTACATGTCGCCAGATGATTATGTCACATCATCAGGCATCCCTGTCATCGAGAGTTCGTACTCCGAACTCGAAGATGATAGAGCAAAGATACATCTTGTCGATTCTTCAAGAACCATCTTTCGCTTTAGCATGCACGGAACATGCATGCACAGCACGAACGAACTAGTCGTTTATACAATGCTGGTCGTTCAACCTACGTCTCGGGTTCACAACCCAATGGCGGTACCATCTAAGATGATGGGAGACGTAGGTACTTAAGTGAGGAAGCGTTGTGCTTCAGCAGCTCTGGATTCATAGACTGCACTCACAAACCCGCACATACGTTCACTTGTGTATGCTGTTCAACTGCACAGTGATTATTGATAATATTGAATATTATAACAGGGCTTGCATAGCTCAGCCCTTAAGAATATATTACTTGATTATAGCTCAGACAACTCTCAAAATTGAGGGAGTTACAAGCGTTTGAGTTTGGGTTCGAGTTTGCACTTGGAGGGTGTATTTTGTTTTTAAAGGAAGCCACGGTGGGGATGCGAGAATCGTACGGCGAGGTCAAGAGGATACGAATGTAGGCTGCCCACATATAGAATATTCAAGCATACATACATATCGATTTTTGGAGACCTTGAAGTGCACTATATATTGAGATTTCAGATCATTGTGCACGATGGCATACGGCCGTTTACCAAAAAGTCAAGCGTGAAATTTGGGGGAAATTCGAATTTCCCCATGGGTGGAGCTAACACGCGTAGGTGCGGAGGCCATGCTGACCTTCTAGTGGCATAATGTGCAACAAACATTTAGATTAGGTCCCAATGAAGAAACATGCCGATGTATAAGACTTGGGATGACCGCCTACTAAGCCTAATGGGCCTCCGCGTGTTCGGTACTTGAGATAGTACCGAGCAAAACAATTAATTTTCAGGCATTGCACCCCTCGAAAGCATGGCATGTTTACACATGCAAAGTGGCGGCTGTCGTTGAAACCACCATAAACAATACATCAAATGGGTCCTAAATGATTTTTCTACGATGCCATTTAGACCATATAACCTGATAGCATGGCCTACATGATGATAAGCTTCGGTACTTGAGATAGTACCGAACCACGGGGCAGTAGCCATCCGTATACCTTTTATGTCACCTGTGGGTGATCAATGGGTGGGCATAAGATGGTTACGAATTTCAAAGGGTGGGCATAGGGTAGGCATAGGGTGAGCACAGGGATGGAATATTTCTTTTCAGCTCCAAGGGTGGGCATAGGGCGGGCATATGGCGGGAAAGATTTCCATTGGGTGGGCACAGGGCGGCCATCTACCGCAAAGGCATCTAAGGCACTGCGTACCTTCATCCAAGGTTATCGGTGTTTGCTTGCCAATCACCTCCACTCGTCGCTTTTGTGGCCCAGTGTATGGTGCAACCTTCTCATTAGATATTGAAGCATATATGCCACGGACTAGCATCAGCTGTTTTTCTAGCATCTGACCTGCGACATACATAACACATAAACAAACGTACAGTGCAGCCAGACGTTTCCATACCTATGTTCTCCCTATGGAAGAAGCTTTCCATAGGCACGGTATACGTACGGAACCGATACATAGTAAAGGCATAGGGTAAACATAGGGTGGGCATAAGGTGGGCATAGGGCGGGAAACTTTGAGATTCCCATTCCCTATGGTGATCACAGGGATAGCATAGGGCGGACGTAGGGTGAACATAGGGTGAGCCTAGGTATACATACCGTTCATGTGAAACGTAGTCACAACCGGCAGATCGTCGTTCTCCGCGGGTGTAGTTATCTTCCATGATACCAAGAGCTCGGCCATCTCTGGTATCAAATATAGCATCGGCAGGAGTTCGTCCAAGCGCCAAAACCTAAATACCTTGTACGGCTTTCCCGGAATAAGCCGTCCGTTACGTCGAGAGCTGGGGTGACACCGAAGTTTGTGGCAATGGAGGCACTGGGTAAGGTCGTCATGCCGGCCCGGAGTGAAGATCATGCATTCATTCCTGCAAACGTCGGCGGTATGGTACGGCAGGGCAAAATCCTTCCACATAGACAAAGCTTGTTTGAAGGAGGTCGGGAAACCATTTCGTCTCTGATTGCCGATGATGTCAACGTTGCCAATCACCGTTTGCCGCATGAGATTGAAGATTTGATCAAACATGGATTGGGTAGCATTGTGCTCGGATTTCGTTTCCAGCAGATCAATGACAAGACGATGCATTGTTGAAACCTTCTCGGCATAGACGTGATCAACGACCTGTGAAATCACGAGAGGCATCCCCAACTTTACAGGAACTGCAAAATAAAAAAAGGCATTTCCCTCCGCATGTCCACCCTATGCCCGTCCTATGCCCACCCTATGCCGACCCTACAGTAGTCTCTCAAATATAAGAATGTCGGAGAATCAGGTGTGGGGTGCGCATTCTAAAGATTTTGAGAATTTCGCCAATTTAATTCTTAACACGTGGGTCGTGATAAGAATCCATATTGGGCTAATCTGCCCCATATA
Organism: Cymbomonas tetramitiformis; assembly: GCA_001247695.2. NCBI lineage: Eukaryota > Viridiplantae > Chlorophyta > Pyramimonadophyceae > Pyramimonadales > Pyramimonadaceae > Cymbomonas > Cymbomonas tetramitiformis. The sequence goes on from LGRX02003720.1 coordinate 7,385, forward strand.
TTCTTAAACATGGAAAAGGGCATAAATATTCCTAAAATTCGACCAAATATCGATCGCCCCATTTATTCTTAATTTCGCGATTCGAAATTTGCGGCGGCTGCCTCAAGTTGAATCGACAAAATAAAGCGTGTCTTACTTGTAAAAATTCACTATGAAACGAGTATGGACGACCAGACACGGAAGAGTCTTCGGCTTCTGAAAGAGGATTTCTCTGATGGATTAATTAGCCAGTCTCAATTTGAAGAGTTGCGCAGCTCGGTGATCAAGTCCGTGTTACATACCCCAACACCGGCTGAGCCCCCTTCACAACAGGTCCCGATACAGGTCCCTGCACCAACAAGCCACGTAGAGCCCTCGGCGAATAATGTCAGCGACCCGAACCGGGCGACTGCGACTTGTGCTAATAAGTTTGCACGCCTCTCAACAAAAAAGCCACCGAAACATTTTCTGGAGCACTCGGACACAACGTCCCAATCTGGGTTTATTTCCTGCATCACCCAATTCAAGTCGATATCAATCTATACATTCAACATCGGGGGTTTATTCTTAAACACGCAAAACCTGTTATGAAAATAAGAATACCCCTCGAGAAGTTTGCCCTATATATTCTTAATTTTTTTGCAGGTCGAAATTTAAGAATATGGCCAAAAAAAAAGTTTGGGGTACGCATTCTAAGCGATTTTTGAGTTTCTTCCGGGGCGAGTTTCTTATATTCGGATATTCTTATATTTGAGAGACTACTGTATGGAAACATCCAATGCTTTCCATAGGCATGCCTACCCAGTGAACCACCTATACCCGCCCTTGGGAATGCTCAGGCCCACCCTATGGAAACATTCCATGTTTTCCCAACCTATGCCCGCCCAATGCCCGCCCTATGCCCACCCACTGGAAACGTCCAATGCTTTCCATAGGCATACTTACCCAGCGCTCTACCTATACCCGCCTCTGGGAATGCCTGTTCCCACCCTATGGAAACGTTCAACGATTTCCCAACCTATGCCCACCTGTTGGCATACGTACGCCCACCCTTGGGAAATACAGAAAGAGGGGTACCTCTTGGTTATCCATATCCTCATCGTTGGCAGCAGGACTTAGGAGACGGGCACAATGTTCTTCCAGCTTTCTCAAATGATCCTGGAGAATTTCGTCCGCTTCTGCATTGGCATCTTCCATGTCATCATCACCTCCAAGAGAACCACCATCACCACCATTACGGTCACCCCCGTCATCACTTGAAGTATCGTCTTCACTACTACTTTCCCCCATGTATACCGCTCCTTGCCATCTCTTGTATAATAGCTTCGTATGTCGTTGTATCGTTCGAAGAGGTTTTTCAACTTGTAGTCGGCACACGGTGCAAGGACATGGTGGCATGTCGACCCCGTGGTTGTTTAATACTGGCCCACGACACGCCATCCATACCAGCACGCATGACTACTTGGAACCGTTGCTTCCTTTTTAACTTTTCATTTGCTAGGCATAGGGTGATCATGAGGTGGTCATAGGGTGGGCGTAGGGTGGGCATAGGCATGGAAACAATACGATGTGTTCCATAGTCATGGGGAACGCAATTATTTCCCCCAACAGTCGCGGCGGAACCAGCCGCGTGCCCCGCGGATCCAGCGGGGTACCGACAACGGCAGATTGGGGGGAAAACATAGCGTTCCTTAGTGTGTCACTCTTCGCCGCCTACGTGGCACTGTGGGGACTCAGTACTCTGTACCGCACCAGGATCGCCATCAAAAGCCAGAGTAGCTCAACGGCAGAGCGCCCGTCCGGTATGCGAGAGGTCACGGGCTCGATCCCGGCCTGGCTCACCTTTTACGGGCTTCTGGTCTAGCGGTACAGTTTCTGTTTCTCCATGAGGTTATGGGCCCACCACGCTTCCACTGCGCATCGCGGTTGTGTGGTTGTGCCACGTAGACACTTCAGAGTGAGGTTGTGTCATGGGGAACGCAATTATTTCCCCCAACAGTCGCGGCGGAACCAGCCGCGTGCCCCGCGGGTCCAGCGGGGTACCGACAACGGCAGATTGGGGGGAAAACATAGCGTTCCTTCGTGTGTCACTCTTCGCCGCCTACGTGGCACTGTGGGGACTCAGTACTCTGTACCGCACCAGGATCGCCATCAAAAGCCAGAGTAGCTCAACGGCAGAGCGCCCGTCCGGTATGCGAGAGGTCACGGGCTCGATCCCGGCCTGGCTCACCTTTTTCGGGCTTCTGGTCTAGCGGTGTCACAGTTTCTGTTTCCCCATGACATAGGGCGGTCCGCCCAATGACATCCCTATGGAAGGTGTTCAATACCTTCCATACCATGAACGTAGGGTGGACATAGGGTGGACATACGTTAGGAATGCCGTATTCTGGTTCCATAGGGATGCCCACCCTATACAACCTATGGGAAAATAACTTGAACTTTCCATAGGGATATTGGGTTGATATTCTATGAACGGTCGAGGTGTTAACCCTATAATAGTGGCGTCCGTAGGGTTGGAAATAATTACACAGGGATGGAAAAACCCTATGTAAAACCTATGGGAACGCATTTCCATTGGCTTTCCATAGGGCAAAAACCTTTCCATAGGGCACTTTTAAATCCCCTATATGAAAATCGTATGGAATGGCTCTGGAAAATTTGCCACAGGCCCCAATGGAAATCGTTTCCACAGGGTGATCATAGGTTGGCTCACCCCATTTTCGGGATTCCATAGGTAATTTATAGGGATGGAATCAAAAAAATGAAAAATAGGACAGGTTAAAACAGGCCCTTTTTGGACCCTACTGCTACACCTACAACAGGAACACGCCGCACTTGGAAAATGCCTATGGAAAATGCAGAATTACACTGTTAAGGAATGCCACAGAGATCATCCCTATGATAGTGGCGTCCATACCTGTGGAATGGCCTGGAAACAGGTTAAAAAACATCACCAGTGTACCCTATGGAAAATCCGGAGCGTGTGGAAAAAGTGGTGTGCCCTATGGGAAATCCAGAGCCTATCCCTATGGAAACCCCTATGGAAGACCCCCTACCGCCGCCAAAACCCCCCCAAATAAAATGAGCTTGTTCGATCACCCCCAAGAAAACAAACCATTTGTTCACTGACGAGGGGGGCAAAAAAACAAAATTGCGGCCTGTATGCGCCGTTTTGGCTAGTCGAGATTTTATTTCTGGAACTTCAAAAAAAATCGGGATCTCATAGGTTCGATTGAGACTGAGAACGACGGCCACCTCTAGACCATTACGAAGGGTTGATTACATTTAATCCCAGTTTAAATTTTATAATTTATATAGGGGGTACGTAAACGTACAGGTGGGGAAAAAATAATCCCCAATCTTCGGGAACGAACGTATAAACTAAAACTTTGAAAACAACCCAATACCCCCC
>LGRX02003720.1:11036-21922 GCA_001247695.2 Cymbomonas tetramitiformis
CCCCCCCCCATCCTGAATTATATTATTAACGCAGTCATTCATGGGTGACCTTACTCATTTCTACCGCACGCTGGGTACGTTTCAATTTTTATTTACAATACACTCGGGCTTCAATTCATATAATACTAGGCGGATCGATCTCAAAAAGAGATCTCCGCTAGGCCATCTGACCGTAGGATCATGTGCGCGACAGTGCTTCGCTTTTTGCATCCCAACATGCCATGCCATAACGCGTGGGTGGCGTCGCGGTAAATGTACGCGACTGCAGTGGCACTGTCATCGTTAGCGTCTGGCGATCGTGAGATCGGAAGTTCGTGTGTGTCGCCCGTTGGGATTCGCGCTTTGCTGCTGCTGATTAAGTAAGTAAGTAAGTAAGTAAGTACTAGGCGGATCGATCTCAAAAGGAGATCTCCACTAGGCCATCTGACCGTAGGATCATGTGCGCGACAATACTTCGCTTTTTGCATCCCAACATGCCATGCCATAACGCGAGGGTGGCGTCGCGATAAATGTACGCGACTGCAGTGGCACTGTCATCGTTAGCGTCTGGCGATCGTGAGATCGGAAGTTCGTCTGTGTCGCCCGTTGGGATTCGCGCTTTGCTGCTGCTGATTAAGTAAGTAAGTAAGTAAGTAAGTAAGTAAGTAAGGTAATTTGGTCCGGTTCCAAATCATAAGGAGCAGAGGTATTTGGCCAGGTTCCAAATCATAAGGAGCAGAGGTTGGATACAGCATACAGTGACACACTTCTCTATTAATGGTTTGTATTGAATAGCAGCCGGCAGAAATGCTATAAAACGATCCGCCAACGATCGACCTTTGGTCTTAAAATAGAAAGATAGTGATTACTGTTTTTAACGATGCCACAATGCATCCATATAAATATGGAAATCTAAGTTGGGGCAGAGGCAAAGGATTTCTATGCCACGTGTATGGATAGCATTCACTGTTTCTGAATTCACGTTATATAAATCTCGGTCCATTTTGCTGCGCAATATCTATTTATAAGATCGCTTTCGGCGTAAGGGTTATTGACAGCACACTGTTCAATGGTCACAACGGCATTGTTCACTGTTCACGACACTTGAACGACTTGAGCGTAACGTTGCGTGCTTTTGGATATAAATCAAATAATCAATTTATTCCTGTTTATATTTTTCATTATCCACTGATGACCTGAATTATATTATTGACGCAGTGGGAAGTGATTTGTAAAGTATGTGCTGTGTCACGTAGTCACATGGCTGACACAATGGCTTCAATTCATATAATATGGATACAGCATACGTAGTACAGCCTACGATTTGGGCGTCAATTTTTGCACTGTTAAGAACGAACTAAAACGCACTGTTAAGAGGGCTGAATTTTCTGAATCCGTTCAAGCAATTCTGGAATTGCCATGAATGAGGACCTAATAATTTATATATGCATTTGATACACAATGGCTTCAATTCATATAATATGGATACAGCATACGTAGTACAGCCTACGATTTGGGCGTCAATTTTTGCACTGTTAAGAACGAACTAAAACGCACTGTTAAGAGGGCTGAATTTTCTGAATCCGTTCAAGCAATTCTGGAATTGCCATGAATGAGGACCTAATTTATATATGCATTTGATACACAATGGCTTCAATTCATATAATATGGATACAGCATACGTAGTACAGCCTACGATTTGGGCGTCAATTTTTGCACTGTTAAGAACGAACTAAAAACGCACTGTTAAGAGGGCTGAATTTTTTCCCGATTTTTCAAAAGAGGGGGAATCTTCGATTTCATCTCCGATTTTTTCCCCAATATTTTAAATTTTATCTCCGATGCAATGTCACTGAGAGAGTCTGAGACATCGCATCGTCATCATCGTCGTCATCGTCGATCGTGCTCGCATGACGAGTCGATCCGATGTGACTTCTGAACGGCAAAGTTTTTGAGCACTTCGATTTTTCTGAACGGTCAAGTTCAAACTCACGTTATTGCACTCTTCACAGCGCCGTCAGCAATGTTGCAGCAGCCTCGCCAGTGAGTTGCGTGCTGTGATATTTTTAATTCTCACAGGTTGCAATATGGCACTGGTTTGCAGTGCATGTTTTGGTTATGCGTGTGTATTATTTTTGTGTGTGCTTCGCGCGCTCATACTTGGCATGCGTGAAACTTTGACTAGGAGTGAACGGGAAATTCCCGCGAGTCCTTTGCACTCGAAATAGTTGGTTCAAATCCAACTCACTCCACATCCCCCTTTTACTTTCCTTTGCTTCTTTCGTTGACGACTGCTAATTTCTTTCTTCTTTACTAAACGTTAGTTGGTTGGTTTCGTTTTTCAGATCCGCTGAAAACGTTCGCGTGGCGAAGTCATATTAGGTTTTCATCTCGCGTTCATATTCGCATCTATTTGAGGTTGCTCGGTTGTTAATTATGTTTTCAATAAAGGCTTATTTTGTGCTTTTCCGCTTTTTACTAAGTGTTGGCTCTTTACTTTCCTTTTCAGATTGGCTGTTTTCGAGGAGGGCGAAATGGAGGAAATCGACCGCCTCGAGTACAACGTCAACTTCAAGCATCCCTTCAAACATTCTAGGTTGATAAGTCCTTTATGTTTTCAATAGAATATTCTTTTGTACGTTTCCGCTTTTTTACTAAGTGTTGGCTCTTTACTTTCCATTTTAGATCGGTTGTTTTGGAGCGAAGCGAGATGGAGAAAATCGACGGCCTCGAGTACAACGTCAACGTTTAGGTTGGCATCTTGTAAGTAGAAAGAGCACGAGAAGAACATTATTTTGCGTATTGTAAATAGAAAGTGCACGAGTAGAACATAATTTTGTGTATTCGTTGGTATGATAAAATTTGATAGTCCCATTCGTATTCCTTTCTGCCTAGCTAGATACATGTTAATCGTAGTAAAGATGCTCGAGTATTTTGTTTATCTCGCACAGTGGAAACATAGTGAACACACTGCATGTTGCTAATGTGCAATATGTATGCTACACAGTCAGTGCTACACGTACAGTATCCCTATACTGCCCCACTACCGTGCCTATGGAAAGTAAATATTAATTAAGTTCCATACGTATAGCATCCCGATATTATCCCTATATCGTGCCTATGGAAACCATATATATCTACTGGTTCCATACCTATACTATGCCTATAGTAAATAGTTTCCATACGGATAACATACGTAGGGAAAGATGTTTTCCATACCTATAATATACGGTTTTCATACGCATGGTATCCCTGGGGAAAAAGCTTTCCGTAGGTATAGTACACCTGTGGAAAATGCTCTCCATAAGTATAATAACCGTATGGAATATGAATTCCATAGGGCAGGTCACCCTACGGAAAGCGTTTCCATAGGTATACTCCTGATGCTGTTAACGGAATCATACGTATAATATCCGTATGGAATACCTTTCCATAAGTATACAACACGTATGGAATTGTGTTTCCATAGGTATAGCCATCCTATGGAATAATCTTTCCCAAAGGTGAGCCACCCAGTGGAAAACCTTTCCATAAGTATATCGGCCGTATGGAAACCTATTTCCCAAGGGACGCTAAGTGTATGGGCCCGTCTTCCGTAGGCATAATGTCCGTATGGAAAGATCTTTCCCAGGGGATACCATACCTGTGGAAAATGTTCCATAGGTATATCGACCGTATGGAAGATTGCTTTCCAAGGGATACTATGCCTATGGAATCCGCTTCCATAGGTACACCGTCCGTATGGAAACAAGTTTCCCAAGGGGTACCATGCCTGGGGAAAAGATTTCCATAGGTATGACCTATTAGGTTCCATAGGGCCAGCATAGGGTGATCATAGGGATGGAACAAATCCGTGTGTTTTTCCACAGGGTTTTCCATACGGCTTTCCATAGGAATGCTATAGGGATGACATAAGTACGGAAAACGCTTGATATTCCAGGACTTTCCATTGGGTTTCCATAGGGTTTTCCATACGATATTTTCCATACGATTCCTTCCATCCCTATGGAAAACGTTCCATAGGTATGGACGCCACAATCATCCCTATGGAATGCCTTGGAAAACCCTATGGAAAGCACAATCACCCTATGGAATGCCCTGGAAAATAATGAAAACCTTCCCAAGGGTGAGTATAGGGATGGAAACTCAAAATTTTTGTTTTCGAGATAACCTCCGATATCCATTTTCCCTTTTCCATAGGGCTTTTCCATAGGGTTTTCACCCGTTTCCATGCCTATGGAAAGCTTTCCCAAGGGTTGCAGATCTGTAGGGTCAACCAGTTCGACCCGTCGCGGGCAATCGCCGCCTTCAACGCCGCTCTCCGGTCCGCTCGGCGGAAGAGCACTCTCGACGACATGGAGGTCAAGTCCCTTTTCATCAAGTCCCTCGACCCGGTCTTCTACGCCCCGGTGGTCAACCGTCTGTTACTACACGACCAACGTGCGGCGGAGTCCCTTGCCACCATTCAGCAATGGACCCGTGAGTGCCACGCACAACACGGGACGGATTCGCACGTCCCGCCTGCTACGCGCACGTTCTCCGCCCTCACCCTGGCTGGGCAGAGCGACGACGAGGATTACAAGACCGTCTTCAGCGAGCTCCGCGACCAGCTCTACGACATGAAGAAGGAGATCAAGGCGCTCAACAACCGTCTCGACGACACGAAGGGCTACACGCCCCGCAACGACAAGAAGAACGCCATTGGACACGGTGGACACGGTGACGGCGTCCGCTTCGCGGCGAAGCCCCTCCCTGAGCACGGCAACTTCCCGCAGAACTTCCGTGGAAAATCTTCGGGTAAGGTGGCTTTCCACAAGCCCACCGGTACGTTCGTCCCGTTGTGCCGGCACCCGACATGCTCCGCCACGGCGGAGAAGCATTGGCATCGCGACTGCCCGAACGGCGGGCCACGCGGGCATGTTGGGGCACGCGGTTTCAGCATTGCGGACAGCGAGAACGACATGCTCGCCGTGATGTTCCAGAACGCCGTGGACGAAGACGACGCCGTCCGTTTCGACGCCGTCTGCTGCATTGCGGACGGCAAACCTGATCTCTACGACACCGCCTCCGCGTTCTCCTTCGCCGTCGCCGAGGAGCGAGTGCCCGACACCATCGACGAGTACCTGGGGTACCGCCAGCCCGCTGACACCCACCTCGGTGTTTACGCGGTTGGTGGTGCTACGAACATCCACAGCTTCAAGATTCACGACGAGGTCCGCGACGACGCTCTGGACGCGCCACCGCCGCCGGCACCGCCCCCCGCTCCGCAGTCGGTGGTGTCCGACGAGGGGATGCACCCCATCAGCGCGCTACACGCGCACGAACCACACGCGACCTTCATGGACAAGTTCGCGTTCAACTTGGACGTCGCGGGCACGGAGCCGACGCTTGCAATGCACCACATGGGCCCCGTCGCGCCCGTGGACTCCGTCTCCGTAGCGACAGACGACTCCGAGGATGGGGACGAGTGTATTCCACCACCGAGACAGCCCTTGGGATGCGGCAGACCGCCGATGGGTTTCGGGTTCTCTGCACTCACGTCCCTCGCAGTCTGCCTGTTGTTTGTCGTTTGTGCAGCCGCCGCGCCTTTGCGTGATTGCTCCGCGCCGGCATCTTCAACAACAGGGCGCACCGGCGACGAGGTCGGTGGTGCTGGTGTGCTGACGCCCACAGCCGTTCCGCCGGATCTCTACTACCGGCCGGCAGGCTGGTACGGCAGCTGGTACCGTACTACGTACGGGTACGGGTGGACATGGCTCCCGGGCCCCCCGCAGCCGCCTGAGGCAGCTCCAATCATTGCTGCGCCGCCCTCACCGGGTGGTGCTCCGCCGTCACCGGACTACGAACCACCCGCCTGGGGCGGTGGGACCGGCGATGCGCTTTCTTCTTCAATTCAACACCGGGACGGGCCGATTGCACCCGGTGTAACTGCCTGCGGCGACATCGACACATCTACAATCCTCTCAATTTGCTCTACGAATGATTTCACAGGCAGTGGTACCAGCTCTCCTGGGCGCTGTGACAGTGGCACCGGCTCTCCCGGGCGCTTTCAAAGTGGCTAGAGTTGCAATTGAGATTAGCCTGCCTCCAGACTGTTGTGCTGTTGGTCGGGTTGCCCCAAGATGGGCTTAGTTTAGGGCTTTAACTGTATCCGTATTCTGCACTATGCCTCACTAACTGCTAGTTTCGGGGGTTACCCTGCCAGAAAGGACAGGTTCCCCTGTAGGATGCTTATTTCCACCGAAGCTGAGTAGGTGTTTGTTTCAGTTCCGTGACCACCTAGTTTGCCAGTCACCACCCTAGGTGGTGTGCTGGAAGTGACGCCCCGACTGTCATTCCTATAGTTAGGGTGTATGATTGTCACCGGTCCCGGAACCCTAGACCCCGAACATATAACGGGAAGACTCGGTATTCTGTTTATCCGGTTCTTTATTCTGATGCACCACACTCCGAATATACAGTCAAGCTGATATATTCAGCACCCCCTCCCCACCCTCACCCCTTCACCCCCTTCACCCCCTCCACCCCTATATTGATATACAATACACTCGAGCTTCAATTGATATAATATGCATACAGCATACAATGTGTCGTGTACAGCCTACGATATGGGCGTCAATATTTGCACTGTTAACGGACTGAATTTCATCCATCCCCCCCCTCTTCCCTCCCGCCCCCCGTTCTGTTTTCCAAAAAACAAATACTTAACGTGACCCCGTTTATTCGTCTCGGTGTTGGTCTATCCATCTCTATCTTGGGGGAACTGGCCGGGGGCTTCGCCCTCCCCCCCCCCCCCCTCCTGAATTATATTATTAACGCAGTCATTTATGGGTGACCTTACTCATTTCTACCGCACGCTGGGTACGTTTCAATTTTTATTTACAATACACTCGTGCTTCAATTCATATAATATGGATACAGCATACAGTGACACACTTCTCTATTTATGATTTGTATTGAATAGCAGCCGGCAGAAATGCTATAAAACGAATGATTAGGCTACTACTTTTATGTCCCGATCCGCCAACGATCGACCTTTGGTCTTAAAATAGAAATATAATGATTACTGATTTTAACGATGTCACAATGCATCCATATGAAGGCGCGTTGCGTTGGACCCTCCCGTCTCCTCTTCTGTATCAATACGGAAAAGTTTTTTAAGATCGCGTTGCGGGGGCTCCGCCCTCCACACCCCCCGTAACTACACCTTTTTTGATCAGGTCGAGGGGGCTCCGCCCCCACACCCCCCCCGTTACCCCGAACCTTTTCTTTAAACCGCTCACGGGGGGGGCTCCGCCCCCCCACAACCGCCCCCTTGGGGTTCAAACCTTTTTGAAAATACTGCGCCCCGTGGGGCGCCCCACACACAAACTCGTTACTTTCGCTTTTTTTGTTCATACATATCCTACATATGCACCTACTTTCGGTAGTCGTCTATCACGGCGTGCCATGAATTTCTATCACATATGTTAGAGAGTCGTATATCGCGGAATGCGGTGATTCGATATCACATAATTTCGGGAGGCGTCTTGCACGGCGTGCCATGAATTCATAGCACCTATTTTCGAGAGTCATATGTTGCGGAATGCGGTGAATTGTTATCACATATTTTCGGGAGTCGTCCAGCACGGCGTGCCACGATTTCCTAACGGTCGCATTTTTTCGAGAGCCGTATTCTGCGGGATGCGGTGAATTGTTATCACATATTATCGGTAGTCGTCTAGCACACGGCGTGGTACGAATCCCTAGCACATATTTTCAAGAGTCGTACATTGCGTAATGAATAACAACACTTTGCACACGAAAATGGGGCAAGGTCATCTCAATCACGAAAAGCATACACTAAATAAAATTACGCGTGTTCTTGAGAAAGTGTTCAAAGCTCGATGCCACCGGTTGCACCGATGCGGAGATTTCACCCCTACCACCTTGGCTACCCTTCGTCGCGCGAGCACCACTTTTCCCTTTCCCACGGCCGCCACGCCCTTGTCGTTCTTGAGTGACCGTATCGCCCGCGGCACGAGCACCACTTTTCCCTTTCCCACGGCCGCCACGCCCTTGTCGTTCTTGAGTGACCGTATCGCCCGCGGCACCGGCTCCATTGCCTCTACTGTTGGGTTGTGCCTTTTTAGCGGATTTGCGACGGGGCTTCAGTTTCACGGGCGGCGGTTGTTTCCATTCACGAGTCCGCCGATCAAATGCATCTAACCATCTTTGGAGCTCCGGATCCGGCTTAAGATTCAGCAAATGAGATAGCTTTGGCCTTTGCCCATCGGGCCCGGGTAATATACGAATGCAGCTGGACTTCTTCACACGCGTCATCCCGACATAAAATGCTTGAAAGCATAGGTTGAAGACATTCTTCGGCGTTTGGCTTAGATCTAATATAATTTTGTCCACGGTTTGGCCTTGGAATTTGTGAAAGGTCAAGGCGAACGCAAGATCAAGCCCATGAGTTCGATAATATATCTTACTTTTGCGGGAGGCGCGATTCACGGGGAGTTCCTCGAGACGCTTGGAGATCTTAACCGGAAGTACGATACTGCGCGGACGAGTGACATGCTCACGCATATTTCCCTCGCTCGCCGAGTCTCGAAGCTCGGGAGCTAATGTCGCTCGATCGGACCAGTTTGTGGAATCCAGATGCTCAATGAGAACATTGACCGCGTAAGGCGGCTCGATCCACACCTCCTCGTCAGGATTCGCATTGTTAATTTTCGCCGCATCGGTGGACCTGCTTTCATCTCGGAGAATCAGGCTGTGGAATTTGGCGGGCGTGCCGTTCGCTAAACCACGCGAAGGATTTAGGTCGTTGTTTAGAATAATTCCAGGCGCACCGGCAACGAAAGTACCTGTCAATTCGGGAAATTCCGACCGGATCACGTCTTCATGTCGGGAGTCCAAAAGTGTGGTTGCAATAGGTCGCTTCCAACGAATTGTCGGTTGTCCACTGAGCCGCGCAAAATGCCGTGCACGCACATCATTGATAGCTTGTCGTTGCCGATTGCCAGTCACGGCCACCGTCGCGAAGAGCCAATCGCGGTCCATTTGTACATCCGATGCCGCGAGCACCTTCAGCCGGTCCAAATCGGACTGCGTAATGGGTCGTTCCTCCGAACGGCATCGTTCAATGAAGCGGACGTGATCCGGGTCACTAGCTGCTCGAACCTGCGTACGAACATCAACACACCAATAATGTTCGCGGTCGCATGCAAAAACCGCGGAAGGATTCGGTATTGAAAAAAAAGATTTCCAGGAGGTATTAAAGTGATCGGAAATACCTGTTCGGTTAATGGATAGCGCCGGATAGCTTGGAATAGACGACCAGCTGTCTCAGCCACATCAAATGATCGTTGGCCGGAAAAGACGTTTAAAGCTTGTTTGTACAACGATTTTCCCACGGGGGCTAGTTGTCCAAAATCGCCCACAGCCACCACCGCTAGTCCCCCCCATTCAGTTTTGGCCTCCGTGCCGACTCGCCGGATTTCGGCACAACGATCTTGAAGATGTCCATACAAGCATGCCTCAACCATGGAGATTTCGTCGATAAGTAATATGTAGGCGGTACCGGGGCCAAGGCGCACCGCGTACTCCGCCTTCGTGGCCGGATTCATGGCCTTCAAAGGCACTGCCCTGCAAGCTTCCGTGGGCTTCATATCACCCAAGTTATGAATGGTCCGCGCACCTGGGATGAGAGCCGCCGCAACCCCGGACGGAGCGCAGCAAACCACGGTGCCATCATGACCGGATAAAAAATTCGCGGCGGTGCACAAGGCTTTGGCGACGTAACTCTTGCCGGTGCCCGGTCCGCCGTCCCACAAGGAAGTCATCGGTGGAGGTGGAGGAGGCTTGCTCTGCGCCTCGGCGGCCAGACATAGGGATAACCATGACAACACGGGGGTGACCGCATCACGTTGACCTGCGTTTAGATCGGTGGTGATTAAAAACGAAGCTCCGTCGAAGTCGCCTACCACCATTATGACCAATCCGCCCCACGTATCACGCTCCTCCATAGGCATTCCTTCCACCGCCAACCTCCTCGCACAAAGCTGTTGTAAGCGGGCGAAGAGAGCGGCATCGTCGTATACGCACTTTGGAACGAGAAGCAGTCGACATTTGAAGATGGCATGATCCGCTGGGATGGGTCCGGTGCCAAACAAAGCGTCATATACGTTAGGGCACATCTCGTGAGCAAAGGCCCCAGATTCATCGGAGGGGGTGGAAGGCATGCGGAGGCATCCAATGTTGTCCGATGGAACGCCAAGACGGGATACCGATGAAAGAAATGTTGACACGCGAGGGTGAGGTCGTTGCGCGTTCGAAAGAATGACAAAGGGGCGTGCTGCTCGATGACGAGATGGACCGTCGCCTGTTTGTAGTCGAAGCCACCCAAGGAGGTGATCGAAAATCTTGGCCTCGGTCTTGGATTGAAAGTCGGTGGGACAAACTCGAATGTGAGGATCGACGCCTGCTCCAATATCATGAGGCGAAGCGGTCTCGTCCGTAGCGACAGTTCGTTGTTCCGGGATGGACGCGTCCGGCTCTTGTGCCATAACTTCCGCTACACGATTAGCATCTTGTTCGGTGTAAGATGAGACCAAATCAGGACGGCCTACGCGGGTGGGTCCCTGAACATCGGTGGACGGATTGTTCACGCGGTCATCGCCGGTCGCCGGCATGGTCTCGGTGTGAATCCGCTCAAAGAAGTCGACGGAGCCCTGCACAAACTTGCGCTCCGCTTTCAACGCATCAAGCCGAGAATCCCCATCAGCGCCCTCGGCATCTTCCAACACTTGAAGGTTGCGTGTACGGATTTCCTCGATCAACGCATCCAACTCCATATCTCGGTCACGCATAGGTACTTTCTCTCCAGTAGGGTTTGCCGGGGGAACGTACGGACCTTGACC